>PVJN01016364.1:0-42556 GCA_004026805.1 Lasiurus borealis
ATAAATTAGTAGTTGGAAGTGGAATTAGATTACCTTTAAGTTTCCTTCTAATTCAGAGATGCTAGGTTTATCTGGTTGACTATTGCTACCAGAATATGTAGGGGTACAAATGGTACAGGGACTCCAAATCCTATGAATTGTGAGAATTCTGTTCACCACACTCAACGTGAGATGACCCACATATCCCTTATGCCTTAAACCACTTCTTTGAAATGTGATACATTTGTCTTAACACAATTATTACACTTTAAATATAGAAAAGAAAAATATTTCATACTTACTCAACTTCAGAACAAAAGAAGCAATCATTGTCATAAGTTTTGCCATCAGATCCACAAATTGGTCCATATATTTTATAACACGGTCTCTCTTCTCCTGGTGATAATTTTTTAAACTTACTACAATCAACCTGAAAATAGATATTAAAAATCTTCAATTCCTTCTACCAAATTTTTATTCCCAAGATTTAGAATTTTCCAAGTTTAGAAGGCTCCCAATGCTTTCATTTTTTATTCTAGTTGTCTGTACTCATCTAACTTCTTTGAAATATTTCAAGTATAGAGATGTTTTATATAAGATATAAAATCGTGAGTAGTAGCTGGTAATAAAATCACAATTTATTTAAATGTCGAATCCACCGACTATAGTTAGTACTGGTTGATATGTCAGTTCTTCTTTTCTTTTTTTTTTATGTGTCGGTTCTTAATGCTCAGAGTACATTTGGTTTCCTGCTTTCTCTCACTTAAAAAGTTCTAAATGAATGCAAATGTGAGCTGTATTATAGAAATAAATACTATTGTTTTAGTAACTAGTACACCATTGGGAACTTTTAACTATTGGTAACAAATTACTTGCTATACAAATTATCAGCACATAGATTTTTGTTAACACTAGAGGCCCAAAGCACGAAATTTGTGCAAGAGTAGGCCTTCCTTCCCCCAGCTGTGGCATTGTCTTCCCTCTGGCACCTGGCATCTGAGCTTCCCTAGTAGCCCTGGCTTTGTCCAGAAGGTTGACTGCTCTAATTAGCATATTATGCTTTTATTATTATAGATTGCAGTTGAGAACCATGGTTTGAAATTCCTGGAGCAAAGCCAAGGGAATGGGACATTTGCGGGAGCAAGTAGACAATTACTAAGCAAGTATTTCCTGTTTTTTTTTTTGTTTGTTTTTTTTTCATCTATGAGCAAATTGAGAAGTGTAGACAGAAAAGTCAAACACATTGAAATTCAAATCCAGACTCTCTGAACCTGGGACAATTGTTTCGCCTCTCTCAGCCTTAGTTTCTTTACCTGCAAAATGGTGATATACCTACATTGTCAGATTAAAGTAACAAATGCATAACTGAGCAGATGTGTGCGAAATGTTTAGCACTACACACCATGGCAAACACTGAATATATAATCACTATAATTTCTCTCCTTATGCTTCCTTCCTGGTCTGCAGAGACTCCAGTCCTATATAGAAGATTGCATTCCCTGCTCTTTCTGCCCAAGAGTATGATATTTTACTAATTGTTTAATATGATATTTTACTAATCGTTTAATATTTCTACTTGGATAACCTGAAATATGCTCCAAGTTAAAGTTGAATTCCTCCTCCCCTTCAGATATGTTCTAGGAGTAAACTTACTCACTCCTCTAGTCACTAAGCCTAGTCTTAGGGCTGAGTTGAGTGCTGGAAATACAAAGATTAGCAGAGGAACCTCAAGTCTAGTGGAGCAGAACAGAAAGTGTAGTGCCCATTTTGAGGACACACCAGCAGGATTTCATTTCCTCTCCTTGCCTGCTCAACTCCCAGTGCCAGAATTGGTGTAATGGTCAAAAAGTGACCAGGCAATGACCACAGCTGAATGCTCATTAATCCTTGTCATTCTCACACAGCTACTAAGTCGTGAAGGATGGCTTGAATTCAGGCCTACCTGACTCCAAACTTAGGTTCTTAACATGATTTTCTTTGACAGGATTAAACAAAAGACTCAAAGACATGACAGGAGCTGCTTAGGCCAAAGAGTCATATACAATTTAAAAGCTGTACAGCTTGGACTAGAACCCAAAGTGCCTGACTGCTGGTTTAGTTTTTGCAATCACACCTACATTTTCTTAATAACAGTCATTACTTAATATGAGCCATGAAGGAAAACTTCATTTGAGCCAAAACCTTCATTTATTTTTTAAATGAAGAGAACAAAGATACATGTGGATCACTTAAAAATGGTATATTAAGAATCAGGACTTGTCCTTACTGAGCTTTACTATGTGTGGGCACTGTGCTAAATCTTTCCAAGTATGAGGGCTTTAAGTGTCACCTGATTGAAGAGTTGGCACTGAACCCCGGATGCTGGTATCTAACCATTTTTTCTCCCATTACCTCCATTTCAGAAGGGTCTGTGTACAATTTTTTAATAAAAGCCATTTTGAAACTTAAAAAAATAACTCTCCAAATGGGTAGAAATGTAATTATGTGCAATGTCAAGCTTTCCTTACTGGTACAGGCTTAAAATTATGTAAAAGTAGCACTTTCAAAGCAAGATGGATGTACTCACCTGATGATCATGTTGGGCACATTCTACGTCTGTAAGAAAAACAAGTATAGGAAAAATTAATCTCTGGGAGAACCTAATTTCATTAGAAAAATAATATTTGATTTATGTTTCAGCGTTCTCAACCTGTCATTAAAAGTATCAGATTCTCTTCAGAACTTCTGTATCAGATATCAAAAGTTGACCTACAAAGAAGATTTTTGTTTTGGAGCAGAATCAGTGTAGGCAAAAGTATGGAAAAGCTACTATAAAACAAGAAGTCTTATTTCTTCCTCTCTCATAATCAGAGTTTAGTAAATAGTAAGAGAAAACAATGGAGTTTTTTTGTTTTTGTTTTGTTTGTTTTTTTGTAGCAGGCAGAGATGGCAGGGGTTGAGAATTCTGGGGAGTCAGATCTTAACTCAATAGTGGAAGGAAAGTCACAGTTCATGCTGCCCAACAATGAGTTGGACTGCTTTATGAAGAAATCAGTCCCTATAAATAATGAGATCAAGTCCGAGTAGAGTCTGGATGAACACTTTTCAAAGAGGTTACACAAAATAGACTTGGCCTTATTTGACCATTTAGGTCCACTCAGTGACTTGAGATTATATGATTTAGTGATTTATTGGTGGAGAGAAAAAAAAATGTGCCTTTTCAAAAACTTCCCTTTACCTACGTGAAGCATATACCCCAGAATTATGTGGGCAGAAGATGACAGGAGCTATTGGTATCAAGGGAGGAGCAGTGTTATGAGGGAAATACTCACCGATAAGTGCCAGGGCCAAGAGCAGGACAAAGGCTGTCACTCTCATGCTGCTGAAGAGGCTAAGGGCAGTCAGATGGAGGCAAAAGAAGTGACTTTCTGGTGTTTGCCCAGCCACTTGCCTTATATATTGTCAAGAATTCCTGCCCCAATTGTGAAACACCTATTTGCAGGATCAGAATCCTGGAAGGAAGTCAGAAACATCTGCTGGGTATTGAAGTTCTTTTATTGTGAAAGACAGATGATTTTACATGACTTTTTAATAGTTAATAGAACCCGATAAAGCTGTCATTACTTCCTTGTCTCTTTATGTCCTTAAAAGTTTGAGTGCTTTCACATCTGTTACACAATTTAATCTTCATAACAAAATCTGTCACGTAGTTATTACCATTTTTTTTTTGTTCTACAGATGAGGAAGTGAAGTTACAAGGGAGTTAAGTGATTTTTATCAGTTTTATTGCATGTTGTACTACTTTTGCAAGAACAGTCACCAGCATGGCAGTGTTATAGGTGCTTAAATAGTCCTAGGTTCTCCTCTTTCCTTCTTTCTTCTCTAGCATCAATGGAAAATGTTGCCAATTGAGACAGCAGATTGGGCACAGAGAAAAGGTATGAATTGCCAATTCTTAGTAAAGCAGAAACAAGCAGTGATTCATACTCTTTAGCAGGGAGATAATTTTTCTAAGCACCCCACATTTAGGGAGCTAGCACAACTGCTGTTTCCTGAGATGGTGGAAGCTGGTGGGGGAGCAAGTCAGGCAGCTGAGATTGAGTTTGATTTCAGATATGAGCATAGTAGGTGTCCAATATTTATTTCTCCAAATTGAGAAATTGTGTTCAGTAATTAATTCCTATGCATTTTTCAAGTACTGTGCCTTTGTACTTGCTTTCTGTTTACCTGGAATTACCTGTCCCCTACCCAACCCACTCATACTCAGATGAATTACAACTCAAGGGGAGGTTTCCTCAACACCCTAGCAGATTTAAGACTCAACTTCCTCTCTGGCCCAGAGCAATTTGGTAATGTTTATGAAATACTAACCATGAATCAAGCATTATATTAGGTATATGAAAATGTATATATAGTCCTGCCTTCAAAGAGTTTATAATCTGATAAGGGTAGGAGAACACAACCACCAACTATTCAGGGCAATTTAAATGCAATGTAATACAAAATGCAAGGAAACAGCAGGTGAGCAAACGATGGATAGTCAGGGAAAGGCTCTAATATTTATGGTGTGTATCTTGTAAGGTGCTTTGTGTTATTTCACTTAGTTATCACAACAATAATCCCATATGCCAAGCACAGGGTTTAGGTATCCACCCAAAGTTACACAGTTTGCACGTGACAGAACTAGTTTACAAACTAACTTCTGACTCCTCAGCCACTTCTCTGCCAAACTAAATTCAGAGGTTTCACAGGAGGGCTAAATTTGAGCTGAAACCAGAAAAGTAACAGCCATTTCCAGTAAAGAAAACTGCATGTATAGACACAGGGCCAGGGAAGAGGAATGTTAGAGTCAGTGTCCTTCAGAGATAATGGGAGAAGGGGCTGGGTGGGTAACACCATGTTTAGAGTCTGGATTCTATCCGTAGGTAATGGGTAACAGATGAAAGGTTTTGAACAGAGAAGTAATAAAATTAGAATTACACTAGAGGAAGATTATTCCAATATGGTACCTAGTAATGACTTAAATCCCAGCATTTAAAAGAGTGTATAATTATTTTTTAATTCTTGTTTATCTCCCCCTCTAGAGTTTGAGCTTTAATTGTATTGAATTCTATTTAATTCCATGTGTATGTGATCACGTGTTATTTGTGTGTGTGTATGCATTTGTTTCTTGGAAGCCACTAGGGATTCATTGTACAAAACTTTCTCTTAAACAACCAAATATTATGTTCCTAAGTTTGTGTTTTTTTTTAAACTGAGATACTACACCCCAATCTAAGACACAAATACAGACAGAAGTAAAGATAAACTCTCTGGGGAGATTCTTTTAATGAGGTACAAAAAGAAACCCGTAGGTCAGTTGGGCATGTGTTTGAAGTAACGCACAACTTTCTCCACGCAACAGAGATGACTCCACATCTGCCCCTGCCCCCCATCCTCCGCCCACCCCATCTCCCAGAACCTCTGCCATGAAGAGGAAGAAGGTCATCAGAGCCCCGGGTTGATGAAGATGAAACCGGATATCATTGCTCCCCATCCATGTCTATGGAGGAGTTAACATCTTCCTTCATGAAGAAACTGAACCTTTCCATAAGTTTTCCTGCAGGAAGACACAGTTAATGATTTATTAACACCAGGGGAAATTTTGCATTAGAGTAGAACTGAAAGGAACCACAGAGATCTTGAGGCAGATGGAGTCTCATTGCAGGCGAGGCAATGGAGTCTCTGAAAAAGAATGTCCTTTTCAGAGGCACAAGCAGAATTTCCCTAGGCTGGTGAATCCTCCACCCCACCTGCTGCTTCCACTGATCCCAGGGCTCAGGCTGGACACACAGTGTCTTAAAACATCAAAGGAAGGATTTTGCCACAGGAAGTTGAAGTGCCTGCCCGCAGCCTTTCCTGGTTAGCAGGACCTGCGATGGAGCTGGGTCCTGCTTTAGAAGGCCAGCTTTCACTACAGGTACCCTCAGTGTCCTTGAATGCAAGCTGGTCTCCAGGCCAAAGGCCCAGTGTGTGCATGTTAGAGAAGCATCACTTTTGGGAAGCAAACATTCCTGTATAGGAGTAAATATGTAGATATTACCCTTCTGGGCTAACGGCTTAATTTGATATTTTAACTTATCCTGGGCTCAATTCCTTTTTTCGTGTGGGGCTTAAGACCCGTTCTGCAAGCAAGATATTATATGGAACTCCACAACTTAAAATAGTCAAAAGCTGACCTTGGAGACCACCTCAAATTATCCCTTTCATACTTTTGGTGACTTCTGATTGCCTCTACAGTACCTCTGGACTCAGGGGCAGCGATTTGAAAACTCATGCTATTGTTGGACTTCAACTGAGAGACAGGCGTTGGAGGTTCTGTAACGAATGGTTGGGCAAATAATGGTGGCCAACCTTGGTCTGACTAAGAGGTGGTGAGTTTTCTATGCACACCGGCTGCTTCCGGGTGGGAATAAGTACAGCTCACGCAGAGTTAAGCAGGCTCATGGAAAGAAGAGAGGTTTTCAGTGGAGGCCACTGGCCCCAGCTTCTTCCCCCTTCCTGCCCCCATGAGGTACTCACAAGCTCTCAGTACACAAGTAGCATTCATTCCCATAGGTGATGTAGTCAGAACCACAAACAGGCATGTATGTGATGGGGCAAGGGATAGCCACCACTGGGTACTTCTTGTAAATGCTGCAGTCCACCTGTAACAGACACAAGGGGAACATTCTGGATTGCTTCTGGATATCAGGTTAGGCTACCCTGGCTTCTATTGTACAGGAAGCAAAATACAAACCTAGATGTTCCAGCTCAGATATTATGATATTTTAATCACTAATGTCACTATGACAAATACCAGTCCTACTGGCACCACTTCTATTATGACTTGTGCATGCAGTTAACAATCCTTGAGCATTTCCAGGCCAGCATTAAACTTAAATCTTACAGGAATTTTGTTTAATCTTCAGAACAACTGCATAGAGTAGGTTCTACTATGACCCCTATTTATAGGGTTGGGGGAGATGAAGGCTTGAAAGAGAGAATTTGTATAACATAAAAGCTAGGAAGTGGTGAGGTTGAGATTTGAATCCACAGTCTATGCTATTAACCAAGATTCTACCTATTAAGTGTTGCCCTTTCTATCAAGACTTCACCAATCTTTCAACTGAAAGTCATCTCTCTTTTAACTCGGGAATGATTTTAAGACTGTGGTTATTTTTGTCATGTGTCTTCAAACAGCAGAGGAGATTTCTTTATCTGTGTCTGCCTCCACTTTTTACCACCTTAAACATACCGACTTAATTCTACATATACAGTATATTTCATAATTATTTGTTGACTAAGTGACAGTCAATAGTAATCGAAATGTAATTCAATATACTCACGGTTTTTAAAGCTAGACTAGCAGCTTCTGAAAGAGAAATAGAGATAGCAATGTTAATAATAAAGCAGTCTTGAAGTTTCATTAATTAATATCATTTTGATTCCAGAGATTAAGACACCGTGTTTCCTCTGGCAATAAATCTCAGCACACACTCCATTCTTATGCAAAAATTTTGGCTGTTTGCAAACAGCCATTAGGTAAACCCTTGGTTCAGGCTAGAGAATTACCCAAATTTCCTCCCTTCCTTACTATGAGACACTTCTGGAGCTCATTGTGACTTTGATAACAATTTAAAGTCAGATCACAACAGGCAATATTGCAGCCAGCACTGGCAAGAACTGAAGCACCACTTTTGATATTCTTCCCTTTCTAATTGATATGAAGGGATGCAATAAAATTTTAAGGTGTTTACATCTTATTTGATTTTTTTAACTATATAAAAAGTCTAATTGTTGACTCCTGGCCTCTGGAGAACTGTACTTTGTTTCAATCCTCCTGAAATGATTTAGGGAGGCATCCAAGTTGTTCTGCACATTTGCTCAGAGGAATAGTATCCAATAACAGGAAGAGGATCCAATAGTATATATATATCAACTTCCAAGGTTCTTAGGAAGAAAAGAGTGCATTTCTTTGTTCCATGGATGGAAATAAAAATCCTTGAATGGGAAGACACTAGACCCCCAACCCCTTCACCCCAATTCTATTAAGGACATACAATTCTTCCTTCCCAGGCCAGGCCTGTTTTTTTTTTCTAAACCAGCACACTTTTTATTCTAAACCCATATAGTTAAAATCTATACAACCAGACACTTCTCTCAGATGCTCACCTCCCAGGAATAGTTACTTGGGAAAACAAGCTTAATGGCTGTTCACGCTCTACCCCTCTCTCACCTGAGCTGCCGCAGAAGTAGGACATCATGCAGAGCAGGAGGAGGCCCCCAGTGATCTTCATGGTGAAAGTTGCTGCTAAGCAAAGGTTGTGCAGGCAGTCACAGCAGCTGAATCAGCCATGAGGTAGGAAAGGGACCATGTTTATATGGCAATGCCTGGCTTCCCCGCCTTCCCTGTGAGCTCATCCAGAGTCAATACTGGCTTGGAGAGGCTTTCAAAGCACAATGGCACACCCTGGGTGGTGTTGCAGTCCTGGTCACTTAATTGCTACTTCCTATCTGACCAACGCATTAGTTATGTGAGGTGAGAACTATTTGTCTGTCTGGCCTAAAGGTGGGGACTGTTAGAATTCTAAACCTCTTGTATTAGAAGAACTTGACTTGGTCTAGTTATGAAATAAATGTAAATATCCAAGTTTCTTTAGTTCACAAAAACCCAGATTAGACAGATCATACTTATGTTTATATTTTGGCTTCTGGGAAACGATGGTTTTATTTTTGAGGTTAATAAACCTATGAAGCAAGCTGGGACCTAGTGGAAGGAACAGTGATTTTAGTATTTATGAAGTTTGGAGAAGAATGTTGACATTTTTCTAGCTGTGTGATTCTGGGCAAGTCATTTATGTGCTATGAGTCTGCAGCTACCAGGAACACCTGGTTATATTGTGGTAACATCTAACCCCAAGACGTATGTGGCTTAGAACAAATTATACTATTTAATCAAGCTGAACATGTAAGGTGGTCAGCTAATGGTCCTGCATTATCTTCAACGGGTCCCAGGTGGGCAGAGTTATCACTATTCAGAATGTTGTTCATTGTCAAGGTTAAGTGAAGATGTGTTCTTAAGGCTCTCCCTTTTTAGCAATTAAATATTTCAGTCCAAGGTGACACCACTGCCACTTTCCCTCACCTTCATAGAGGATGTAGAGTGTGTTATTACTTTGTCCCTGGACAACCAGATGGGGGAGAACTAAAAATAGCTTGCAAGTAACACAGAAACTATCCCACAACTTTAACTCCATCTCATTTAGATTGGGAACTATTACTTGCCACAATAGTAGAGTTCATATAATTGGTGTCCTGTACATAAAAATCCAAAGTGCAGTGTATGTAATTGTAGTTATGATGATGATCATGATTACTGATGAGCCAAGAGTTTCTGCTACAGGTTCCTGACATTAGCTTATAAACTGCATTGGGAGAGGGAACCAAGCAGGCGGCATAAGTTATACACTGTACGTGCTGCCTCTCACAACCACACAAAAACTACAACTAAAAGACAAAACGTTGCTGAAACCAGTTTGACCCAGTGGATAGAGCATTGGTCTCCGGACTGAAAGATCCCAAGTTTGATTCTGGTCAAGGGCATGTATCTTGGTTGGGGGCACATCCCCAGTAGGGGGCATGCAGGAGGCAGCTGATCAATGTCTCGCTCTCATCGATGTTTCTAACTCACTACCCTCTCCCTTCCACTCTGTAAAGAAATCAATAAAATATATATATTTTTAAAAAGTCTATCACCCAGAACTAAAGGAAAACTAGATGAGTAGAAGTTTTACAACTTTATTTTATTTATTTTTAAAATAAATCTTTATTGTTCAGATTATTACAGGTGTTCCTTTTTTCCCCCCATAGCTTCCCTCCACCTGATTTCTCACCCCACTCTGTGTCCTTACCCGCTTCCACTGTCTTTTCAATAGGTATAAGATTTTTGTCCAGTCTCTTACCCCACCCCTCACATCCTAAGAATTGTCAGTCCACTCCTTTCTATGCCCCTAATTCTATTATACTCATCAGTTTATTCTGTTCACCAGACTTTTTTTTTCACTTGATTTTTAGATTCACTAGTGAATCTGAGATAAGTCTCTTGCAGACAGCAAATATATGGATCATGTTTTCTCATCCATTCAGCTACCCTATGTCTTTTTATTGGTCCATTTAATCCACTTACATTTAATGTTATTATTGACAAGTACATGTTTGTTGTCATATTTTTTCTTAATGTTTGTGTTTCTTCTTGCCTTTCTCTTTCTTCTTTTTACAGCAGTCCTTTCAGCATTTCTTGAATTGCTGGCTTGGTAGTAATAAACTCTCTTAGTCCTTTTTTGTCTGTGAAGTTACTGATTCCACCTTCAATTTTGAATGATAGCCTTGTTGAGTATAGTATTCTTGGGTTCAGTCCCTTGCTTTGCATCACTTTGTAAATTTCATTCCATTCCCTCTGGCCTGGTGTGTTTCTGTGGAGAAATCCGTTGATATTCTAACAGGAGGTAACTTTTTGTCTCTCTCTGGCAGCCTTTAAGATTCTTACTTTGTCATTGGTGTTTGCCAATTTAATTATGATGTGTCTTGGTGTCAGTCTTTTAGGGTTCATCTTGTTTGGGAGTCTATGTGCTTCTTGGACTTGCATGGTTTTTTACTTGCCAGTATCAGGGAAGTTTTCTGTCATTATTTCTTCAAACTGATTTTCTATTCCTTGTTTCTCTTCCTCTCATTCTGGCATCCCTATTAAGCGAATGTTTCATTTTGTGTTGTCCCAAAAGCTCACTTAGGCTCTCCTCTTGCTTTTTAAGTCTTCTTTTTAAGAACACTGTGTCTGTGTGTTTTTTTCTACCTTGTCTTCTAATTCACTGATATGGTCCTCAACTTCTTCTAGTCTACTGTTTAAGCCTTCCATTGTGTTCTTTATTGCAGCTATGTCTTTCTTCATCACCTCTTGGTTCTTTTTCATGTTGGCAACATTCTCTGCAGCTCCTTATAATTTTCATTGAGTTGTGTGCAATTGTCATCTGGCTGTTTAAATATCCTTATAACCATTACTCAGAATTCTTTCTCTGTTAAACTGCTAGCCTCAATTTCATTTAACTCCCTTTCTAATATTTCCTTTTTTTCCTTCCTTTGGGATTGTTCTTTTGTCTTCACATGTATTCCTGTAATGTTTTAATTGTAGATTCAATTGCTTTTCTCCCTAGCTTCTTTTGGGGATGGTGCCACTGATGTAATCTCACAGTTCTCCTGGGCTTGGTAATCTAGTGTAGCTCTCTACTTGAGCTATCTGGGTTCTCTTAATGTAGGTCTGCAAGCTTGAGAGGCACAACTGTGGTGTCTAGACGTTAGCAGCTATGGAGGGGAGTGTCCCAGATTTTGCTGTCTTGTACCTTTAGTTGAAATCATGCATGCCCAGCGGTGACTCACAGTGGCACCCAGGAACCGTCTGTTGGGGTGATGGGGTTCAGGGAGCCTGCACTCTGGAAAAGCATGACTGTGGTGTCCATAGTTCTGTAATTGTGGCTGGACAGACTCAGCTTTTGCTGCTGTACCTGTGGTGGAGAGGCACTCATTCTCAGTGGTGGCTAACAGAGGCATCTGCAGTACGTTTGCCTGCGAGGCACACTGAAGCTCTCTGAAGGGCCCTGGTAGTGTGGCTGCATAATTGAGGTGCCTGTGGCAGGTCTCCAGGATGAGTGAATTCAGAATTTCTACTGCTGAGTGGGTGAGGATGAAGGTGAAGGTAGTGTGCCCTGTTTGTCCAAGATCACACCCAGAGAGAGCCCACAGTGGCTCCCACTAACACCCTGTGGGTAGATGGGCCTGCCTGTTGGAAATTTGCATCTATGGAGGTGCGTTTGCTGGTGCAGAACTCTGACGCACTCTGAGGGGTCCTGGCACTGAGGTTGAACAGCTGGGGTAAATATGGGCAGTTATTCAGGAAGAGGGAGTTCAGAATTTCTACTGCAGGGCAGAATCTTTGTCTGTACAGAATCACACCCAGCAGGGGTTCAAAGCAGTTCCCCAGGGGACATTGTGGATATATGGACTCAGGTGCCTTCCCTTGTCTGTGGTGGTGAGTTTGCCTGCATAGAGCTCTGACACACTCTGAGGAGCCCTGGCCCTGAAGTTGCACAGATGGGGTGTCTGTGGGCAGTTATTCAGGAAGAGGGAGTTCACAATTTCTACTGTGGGACCGTGTGCCTTTGTCTGTACAAAATCACGCCTGCAGGGGCTCCCAGTGGCTCCCAGGTGCTGCCTACAGAGTGGAGTGCCCTGGCTGCCTGCATGTGCTGGAAACATGCGAATGTTTTGTCTGGAGTTCTGCCGCTGGAGAGGAAGAGGTTGCACTTACTGCTGCTGAGCGGTGCACCTTTGGAGGTGAAGATCCCAGAGTCCACAGGACTGCAGGTGGGGCAGCAGGATTTTGGCTGGAGTAGCTGCTGGGTAGCAGGGCAGTTCCAAGGCCTGTCTGGTTCGTGGTGTTGATGAGTTCCTAAAAAAGGGGGTTCTCCCCTTCAAGATGATATGGGCTCCATGGGAGTGCTTGCAGCGGTGTTAGTCTCGCTTTGTCCGAGAGAGCCTGTCTGCCAGCCCCTGCTGCTCCTGTGAGATTTAACTGTCCCTTACTCACTCACACACACACCTCCACACACTCTCCTTTAATCTCCCTCAACTCCGTCCTGCTAGCCACCATCTTCTTCTCCTCCACACTAACTTTTCACAATCAGACCTCATTCCCCTGGATTCTCAACTTCATTTTGGGGAATTACTTATTAAAGGCTCCATTATTATTATTATTTTTGCAATACAAAATTTTCCCTCACTTTTTAAAAATTTAACTTTCCCCAAACTTAATTTGCCACAGTTTATTATTTTACAGACCATTTAATAACATCTAAAGAGGTTTTGGTGTTTTCTTGAACATTAAGAAAGGATTTACTCCAATTGTCCTTAATGTCATGATATCTAGTATATAGATTTGTTACCAAGTAAGATGACTGCATTTTTGGTCTGCTTAGAAATTTTTTTTCAAATTCAAAAGAACTCCATTTCTAGACAGCTTCCAGACATTCTAGTTCTCTACAATGAAGCTCAATAGGACAAATCTGTTCTCTCTTTCAAAGTAGATCTCTTTAGATTTGTAAAGGCAGCTCTAGAGGGCCTAGAAAGTCCTTTTTTCTCTAAATTGGACAAATCAGCTTCTTTAATATTTCCTTTATAGCATGTATCCCTGTAAGTCCTCCCTGCCCTGACATATTAACATAGCATTACTTAGCAACAATCAGACACAGTCACAATCAACCTCATCACTTCTCTTCTCTGTCCCAGTTTTCCTCGCTGCAGGCTCACAGATGAAAAAGACAGACAAGGACTCTACTTCTTGTAAAATGAAAAGAAAACATATTCAAATAATCTAATAAATGATTTCATACATTGACAAGCATTAAAAAAATATATATCCTGGCTATAGAATAACATGGAGATAGGGGACAAATTAGATTGAGTAATCAGAGAAGGATTCTCTGAGGAGAAGATATATTTGATCAGATACCCAAATGATGAGAAGCCAGCCTAGAGATCCCATTTTCTTCAATTAAACTGTTATCTAAAATAGAGTTCTTTTAAGGTTTTTCCCCTTAAAACTTGTAAATCATACAAACTCTAGCCTGTTTTCTGTGATTACCATAAATATTTATACTAAATTCTATGTAAGATTGGATTTAAAAATTTTTGCCTATTTTTTTAAATTACCTTTTCTCCATGTCTCTCTCTCTTATTATTATTTTCTATTATAAGCTTTTCTTATGGTGATTTTAATTAAGAGTCTTTGTCTAGGAGTTCATGGTCTCAAATATTCATTTAGTGTCTATTTATTGAACGTCTATTATTTGCCTCACTTATTATTATATGACTGTTATTATATTGCTTTAAACATTGTCATCACAGCATTCCTTACTCCCTGCCATGTCCTGTTCCTCTCCCTGCATATTATTCATCTCTCATCACTAGAATGCAGGTTCCACAAGAAAAGGATCTGGCCTGTCTTGTTTGCTTACTTAAACCAGCACCCAGCACAGTGCATTGCAGAGTAGAGACTCTCAACAAATAATTACTAAATGAACAAGGAGTTCTTAGTAAAAAGGTAGAGGAATACAGAATGCATCCAGCATATGGGAGAAATTATCTATTCTGCGTCAGCGAATTAAAAAAGAAATGCTTACCTTAACTGGAACTTCAAGTAATTCAACCATTTCAGAAAGATTGTACACTTCAATAAGAAGAGCAAATTGCGAAATATTTAACACATCCTCCTCTACTTTTCCCCCTAACTCAGTGGTTCTCAACCTTCCTAATGCCGCGACCTTTTAAGACAGCTCCTCATGTGGTGGTGACCCCCAATCATAAAATTATTTCCGTTACTACTTCATAACTGTAGTTTTGCTACTGTTATGAACTGTAATGTAAATATCTGATAGGCAGGATGTATTTTCATTGTTACAAATTGAACATAATTAAAGCATAGTGATTAATATATATGTAATTATATATTGTGAAATATTTATTTCTAATTACAAATAAATGAAATTTTGTCTTGAATTGTGGTATAGCATGGGTAATAGTCTTAATATAACAACAGTAAACTACATTGCTACATTTTGCTACACTGAGGAGCGGTGCGTTGGTTCCTAAGACCATGGGAAATAGGTGTTTTCCAATAGTTTTAGGCGACCCCTGTGAAAGGGTCATTTAACCCCCAAAGGGGTCGCGACCCACAGGTTGAGAACCACTGCCCTAAACGATTCAGAATTGTCTTTAAGTTGAAACCATTCTATGGCCTGACTGAACAAGGACCCCAAGATAAATGTACCCAACAGAGCTGACAGAGAACCTCTACGTACTTCTCTGTAACTGCTATCACAATGTCATCAATGTGACGGACCCACTAGTCCTGGTAGTGTCCGAATGTAATTGAGAAGGATTTATCAGCTAGTCAAAAGCCTTTATTCATTAAGGTTATGTCTAAATACTTTAAGACGCGTACTTCCTAAATATAGCATTTCCAAAACCCTATAGAATAAAATAATAAAAAATAGGACTTGAGAAATGACTGAAGTAAATGGAGAAAAATGATTTGAGTATGTATCAATTAGAATACAGAATTTTACTGCTGTGAGTGAACTTCTGTCATGAAAGGCTCTGATGGTTGAAAGCACCTTCAATGTAAGTTTTGATTCAAGGCCAGCAGTGATTCCTAATAATCATACATCTATAACAGTGTTCACACTTTGTCAGGCAGTGAGTTTCCCATTGGTGGGAAATCTGGGTACATGCTATCCCATTAGGAATTCTGTGGAAGAAGTCACAGATTGTATAGATGATCTCTGAGTCCTCAATCCAACTCAGAAAGCCAATGACTACCTGAATTAGGCTCTCTGTTAATGCATTTTGGGTTTGATTGACCTCACTTTACTCATGTTTGATACAGTGACAAAGTAGTATACACAGCAATGCTAATTATGTAAATGCTATGTAATTTTTATTATCCAGGTTAAAAGTCTCACTGTAGAGATAAAACAAGTTAGTCCAGAGAGATGTTACCTTTCCAATGCCACTTCCTCAATAACACAATTACCTGCATTTTCAATTCTGCCAGTTGTTGAGGACATGCTGAGGAATGGAGGGACTCAGGCTAGAAAACAGTTCTCACCACAGTGATGAGAATGTAAAATGGTACATCCACCATGGAAATAGTTTGGAGGTCCCTTTAAAAATTAAAAATAGAATATCCAGCAATACCTCTTCTGCTTATCCAAAAAAATTTGGGAACATTTATTTGTAAAAATATAAGCACCCCTATGTTTATTTGTAGTATTATTCACAGTTGCCAAGACATGGAAACAACTGGTGATGACTGGATAACGAAGATGTGGTACATATACACAATGGAACACTACTCAGCCATAAAACAAGATGAAATACTGATATCTGCAACAACATGAATGGATCTTGAGAATATCATGCTAAGCAAAGTAAGTCAGAGTGAAAAAGTAAGAAAACAAACATGATTTCACTCAGGTGAATATAAAACTGAAAACAAGTGAACAGACAAAAACATGTAGATACAAAGGGAAAGGACAGAAGTAGAAAAGGGTAAAGTGTTCAAATATACAGTGAAGGAAGAAAAGTTGATTAGGGATGGTGACTACAAAACTATATAGAGACTAAAGGCCTGATGCACAAAATTCACTCAAGAGTAGGCCTTCATAGCCCTCGCTGCCTCAGTCCTCATCCCCAGGCTGTCTCTTGGCCCCACCTCTCCCCTCCCCCCAACACCTGTCATTCCAGAAAGTTGTTCTGGAAGGTCCTTCTGCCATCCAGTCTAATTAGCATATTAGCTCTATCCAGTCTAATTAGCATATTAGCTCTTTATTATATAAGATGGTGCATAAATTGCATACTTGAAAGCTATATAATTTTATTAACCAATGTCTCCCCAATAAATGTAATAAAATAGAAAAAGAAAGAGAAAATAGTTTTAAAATGTAGTACACTAGAATCACATGGAGAATTAACATAGAACACAGAAGCCCAGGTTTTTTAAAATAGCATAGGCTGCCAAGACTGGTTTGGCTCAGTGGATAGAGCGTTGGCCTGTGGACTGAAAGGTCCCAGGTTCAATTCCAGTCGGGGCATGTGTGTGGCACATCTCCAGTGTGGGGCGTGCAGGAGGCGGCTGATCGATGTCTCTCTCTTATCGATGTTTCTGACTTTCTATCCCCTCTCCCTTCCTCTCTGTAAAAAATCAATAAAATATATTTTTTAAAAATAGGATAAGCCTGGGCCTCTATATACAAAAACTTGTACAAAACCAAGGAAGGTAGAAGCGCTAAGAGGAAAGGGGTCCCTGTTGACAGCTGAAGAAGACTGTGGATTTGCTGGAAAGGTGATGGGAAAAGTAGTTGTAGGACCTCCTCTGGAAGATAACTGGTTAAATCAAGAACTTATCTAACTAAGAAGAGACTGACATCTAGTGGCAATAACGACACAGAGCACACAGAAGCCCAAGTTTTGCACTGTTCATTTCTCCAGCCTGAAATGTAAAAATAACATGATCTCCCTGTATTAATCAAGACCTTTAAGTTTAAGTGACAGATTATAAATTGGATTAAGCAAAAATGAAAAAGGAATTTGTAGACCAATGGGATAGGAACGATGAGATGGAGTGACAATTGGGTATGCTGGAATCAGGGGAATCACATATCATCAACACCTTCTAGCTCTCTCTAAAACATGTCTGCCCCCCAAAACTCTGGGCTATCCTTCTCCCTCTTCTTATTAGCAAGTGGAAAGTTTTCTCTTTTAATGCAGGTGGGATTCCCTCATGAATATCAGGTAGAAAGTCTCAAACAGCTGTGTGAATGTGTTTGTGAGGGTTATGGGGTCCGGTGGGTGGTGGGGGGAGATTATTTTCTCTTTTGCTCAGGTGTTTAAGTGAGATGAGTGGGGCAGGGCTGGATCTTGCAGAGAAGCCTGCAATCTGCAATAAATTTAAACCAGGAGAGTGTTAGGTAAGCCCACCTGATCACAGATCTTAGATTAGATTAGTTCCCAACCGTTTTTTGGCTATGCCCCACCTACGCATCTCCCCTTGTGACATATCATTCTTATTCTTTAAAATGTGAACTCTTATTCTCGTGAAGAAACCTAAAAGGCCATTAACTTGGTCTAAAGAAGCTTCCAAAGAATATAGCATCCATGAAAGAGAAAAAAAAAAAAACACTAAAGGGCAGTTGAAGTACTGAGGAAGAAATTACTAAGAAATTGTTAAAAAATTATAATAATATGAATGATATGAAAAAATAGACAATAGAAAATAAAGTCTCAAAACACATAATAGAGACTGAAATGCATAAATATGTCACAATATACATTTATATACTGTATATGAGGCCCCTCAAAACATAAGAAATGCAAAACATTGATGTTCATAACTCATTCTCAAATTTCCCCCCTTAAAAATCAAATTGCCCCCTGTAAGGCATGAGCCCCATGTTGGGAACCACTGTGTTAGACCCACACACAGTGAAAGCTGACTTTAAACAATCCGCACCCAGGGATGAACACTGATCACCATTTTTGTTTTAATGTTTATTTGTAATAAATGCAGTATTTAGTTTTCCATTAGCTTAATTTTACCCCAATTTCATTACAAATTTGGGTGAACCATAGATAGGCATGCTATTTATTATACATCCTCAAATTCCAAGAGAAATGATTTTCAGAATTAAGTAATGGAAAGAATAAATGAATGGAATACTCTTGTTACGAACGCGTACACTTTCCGTAGTTAGCAAATTTAATACGATTACCAAATTCCCTAAAGAGAAGAGAAAAGAAGATTAGCACCACAAGGAAAGTGAACATGGTTACACATTCTCTTATCTTTCAAAAGTCATCCCAAGAAAGAGAGCTGCTTTTACAGTTGCCTTTGTACCCTTCTCTTCTCCCTTCCTTTTTATCACCACTATATCTTGCCTATTCTTTCTCTATGTAGAGATTATTCAGTGTTATGTGAAATTTTTCAACAGAGAATCTTTCACCCCTAACCTATTCCTGTTCTGATATCTTTCCATTCAATGTAGCAATGCCAGATTTTTTTCTACCAGGAAGTAAAAAATAACTACAATACTGTGATGCACAATTCACATAGTTCACACACTCTGCTCAAATTCTCACTAGGTTTACATGCCCATAGCTATATCTATTCTCTAATATTTATATTTTCCAGAAGTTAACCTCTGCCTAACTTTCCATCCTTATATATCACTGTTACCTAAATATTATATATTTGGATATAATTATGTAACATTATATAACACTAGAGGCTCAGTGTATGAAATTCGTGCACAATGAGGGGAGGGCCCACAGCCTAGCCTGTACCCTTTCCAAACCAGCAGCTGGACATTCCTCTCACAATCTGGGACTGCTGACTCCTAACTGCTTACCTGCCTATCTGCCCGATAGCCCCTAACTGCTCCCCCTGCTGGCCTGATCGCACTTAACCACCTCTGCCTGCCAGCCTAGTTGCCTCTAACTGCCCCTCCCGCTGGCCTGGTTGCCCTTATTGCTCTACCCCCCTGTCAGCCTGGTCACTCCCAACTGCCCCTCTGCCAGCCTGGTCATCCCCAACTGCTATCCCTCACTGGCCTGGTCACCTCCAACTTTCCCTTCTGCCAGCCTGGTCACCTCAAGTAGGTTGTTCTTCAGTCATCTGGTCATCCTTCACTAACCCCCTTGCCAGCCTGTTCACCTCATACAGCCAGCTGTTTGGTTGTCCATTCAGTTGTTTCATTTGTGATGGCCCATGGCTTTCTATATATTAGGATTCCTTTCAACACAATTTTCTCTTTGTTTTCCTAGTCACATAGCACATTTTATCAATTCCCAGTGTTTTCTCAAGCAATGAGCCCTGTGCAAGCTGCCTATTCTATTTCTTTTACAGTTTTTGTTTTATTGAATGTTCACTACATTTTTAAAAGAGAAATTACTATATATGTAACTTGTCTGCAATCTTTGGTGGCTGTTGAAAAAAAATCCCACACATTAGTAAATCCAGTTCCTTGGCTAAGATTGACATTTCTGTGATGAAATACAGAGAAAAAAAAATGACATTTTAACTTGAACTTACCACTGAGCAAGACAAAAGAAACACTCATTCTGGAAAGTGTGGCCATTTGTAGCACAAATAGGGGCAGATATATCAGGGCATTCTGGTTCATCTGGTTCATAAAGGAGATCTGTTGGGAAGTACATCTTACATGGGGGCTGTAAGTAATATAAAATATCATGTAGATAATGATTGATAGATTTCTCCTATTTATTCCTATCCTGCCAATACTGCCCCATATGGAAATAACATCAAATATTACTAGTCGGTTGATATTTTATAAGGATTTTTCTCTGCTCTGGTCTTTGGTCAGGCAGGATTTTTGTTTGTTTCTCTTTCTGACACCAGTGTCTTTGCTCATCCCACCATTTCTTCAAGTATGAGCATTAGAGCATCTCATCTTCAACCCCAAATGCAAAGTTTTCATTTAAACTAGGAATCTCAATGTCAGAAACTCACTATAAGGAGTATGTGAACTAGAGGACAGGGTGAGAACTTGTCAGAAACAGACTTATAGATCCAGAGAACAGAGTGATGATGGTTGCCAGTGGGAAGGGATTTTAGGGGACTGGGTGAAAGAAGTGAAAGGATTAAGAAGTACAGATTGGTGGCATAAAACAATCATGGAGATATAAAGTACATCACAGGAAATATCTAAAACAATAAAAGCATAATATGCTAATTAGACCAGATGACCTCCCAGACAAGGCCAAGGCTGCAAGGGCCAAGGAAAGCCCCTGTGGCTGTGAGGGCTGAGTCCCTTGCATGAATTTTGTGCATTGGGCCTCTAGTCATCAATCCTATATAATAAAAGCCTAAGTGGCATTATGCCCTTGTGCAATGCCATCACAAGATGGCTGCCACAAGATGGCTGGCAGGGGAGAGGGCAGTTGTGGGCAATCAGGTCAGCAAGGGAAGGAAGTTAAGGGCAACCAGGCCAGCAGGAGAGGGCAGTTGGGGGTGACCAGGCCTTCAGGGGAGGGAAGTTAGGGGTGAGATTAGGCCGGCAGGGGAGGGCAGTTGAGGACAACCACGCCAGCAGGGGAGGGCAGTTGGAACCCATCAAGATGGCAGGGGAGCAGAGAGGCGTCAATCAGGCAGGAGGGGAGTGGTTAGGGGATGGCAGGCAGAAGCAGTTAGGGATAGTCAGGCAGGCAAGTAGGCAGGCAAGCAGGCAGGCAAACGGGGGGTGTGCGGGGCACAAATTTCATGCACCAGGTCTCTAGTAATATTATAACTATGCATAGTGCCGTGTGAGTACTTAAAAACTTAGGGTGATCATTTATGTAATTTATATGGTTGTATAACCACCATACTGTACATCTGAAACTAATATAAAATAATACTGAATAGCAATTTTAATTGAAAAATAAATTTTTAAAAAAGTTTTAGGGTTTATATTGAGACTTGAAATAATTCCTGTATATACCACGGTTTAGCCTTGTGACTTTGAACAAGTGACAGGTATGGTTTCATTTAATGCTCAGAAGTATATTTTCTTACTACCATGCTTATGTTATTTGGACATAAATGTAAGTTTGGAGGGGTTAAGATACATGTCCACGGTCACACAGAAATCTCCCCATTCTACTTTACCACTATGACGTTTTTTAGGGCTCTTGTGTCAAGAGAGTGATCAGGTTAGAATTAGAATTCAGAATTGAAAAATTTAAATTTACTGGAGGCCATTTAGAAGGGTTCCGTGGTTTCATTCCTGCAAATAAAGACACAATAGATTAAAAAAAAGTTTTCCATAAAATATGATTTCACTTATTGAAGTCACTAACTGAATATAGAAGTGTAATTTAATTACTCATTTGCACAAAATTATACAACAGAATTCGTGAGTGGTAACTACTTTATATACTTATGTATTCTTTCTTTTATTTTCACAGTTCTGACTTCATTTATAAATTTTCTGTGTCATTGTGAAAAGAGTAAAAATCTTTCAGGATTATACACATAATGCACCAACCACATTATTTTCAGTAAGTGACTTGGCTTTTGTTTAATTTTCACTATAATTGGGATAAGTATATGGCTTAATACGGCTTGGCTGGGAGTTGAGCACTGACCCAGGAACCAAGAGGTTGTAGGTTCAGTTCCAGTTGTGGCACATGCCCAAGTTTCAGGCTCCATCCCAGGAGATAACTGATCGATGATTCGATCTCACTGATGTTTCTAACTCTGTTTCCCTCCCCCTTCCTCTCTGAAACCAATATACATATTTAAAAGTTCAACACGATTCAGTAAATAAAGTATTAGGTCTGTTCCTACCAAGAATTAAAGATGACAGTGAATGATGATGAGAAAATTTAGGAGTTCCTTAATCCCAGAGAGGCTGAGGGATTCAATGAACTGGTTTGGATGAGTGGTGCTGGTATTGCCTGGGGATAGAGGATGACCAGCTAGATGTGGGAGAATGAAATAAGACCTATTGTAGTTCTGCTCTTCCTTATCTCTCACCATCAGATGATATTTAAAATATCCAAGAATACATGTTTCAAATGAGAGTATTATGCTAAGTAAAATAAGTCAAACAGAAAAGGACAGAAATTATGATTTCATTCACATGTGGGATATTAAACAAAAAGCAACAAACCAACAAATGCAAACAAACTCAACTGGTACCTATCTATAGCATGCTATTGTTTATGTAAGAAAGTAGAAGGGATAAATATAAATATTTATTTTTGCTCAAATAAGCATATATAAGTATATATGCTTATTTGAGCAAAAAGAAATACAAGTAAGATAAAGTAGAATCTAATGAGATTGGGTACATACCAGATGATGGTGGGATTGGAGTAAAAGGAGGAACAGGGTATGGAGTCAATGACATTTGTTTAAACCTAAACTTTTGTTCATTTTTGTTTCATTTTCTTTATGTTCAAAGTAATTTTGAACTGCCCTTCTGATTTTTCTTGACTCATGCCTCATGCATCATATAGAAGCATGTTACTTAATTTTCAGATAGTGATGTTTCTAATAATGATGCCCAATAGATATCAATTTGCATTATCAAGCCCAAAGGCCCATGTTTCAGCAAAACATTTTCCATCCATTCATGTTATTCTTCTTCTTCCCTACAGCTAAAAGAACATCAGATGGTTCTCTCCCAAGACCTTCACATTTGCTTACCTGAAAAAACAGTAGGTGCCCAAGTGGAGGAGATCAAGAAAAATATGATCACACAAGGAAAGGCAGCCATTTGATTTCACTTAATGTCCTGTTTGGGTGAGGCCTGTAAAAATGCTCAAGAGAGTTAATGCCTAGTCCCTTGCACAGCTGGCTTTCCAAACATGGGATAACCCAGCACCTTGAGATGCTGCCATTTCCATACACTTGGCCAAGGCTGTCTCACCTTGTCCTGGTTTCCAGGGATTCAGACTGGAGAGGGTCCTTCTGTCTAAAGAAGGAAAGAAAACAATTTAAATAACTTTTTTATCTTTTCTTTTCTTTTTTTTTTTTTTTTTTTTTTTACCAGCAGCCAGTGTGTAGTCCCTGTCCTAGTTTGGAAGAGGAATTAGGCTCAGGGCTTTCAAAAGGGCTGAGCTCAGGCAGGTTATCTACAAATAGGTTCACCCTCCACTGTACACTCATGCTAGTGAATATAGACTATAAGAATTTTTAAGAATTCAGAAATCACAGGTGTGAACTCAGGTCTGTCCTGCGTAATCAGGAAAATGTCATTTTATAATGCAAGTCATTTGATTCCTAGGGACCGACCAATTTCTCCCACACTGAAGTCCTTTTCCTAATGAAGTTTTTCTTCCGGGCTAGTTACATGCACTCAAACACAAGGAATGAATTCAAATTAGAATTGTTGGTCCTGGGACATAAAAATTATGTATACCTTCTCCGATGCAAGAATAAGTATAAATAGCAATAGGTAGATCTAGAATTCATTTTTACAAGTTTTATAAATTATATGACTCATATGTTGGTACACAATGATTTTTATGACTCATATGTAGATACTCAAAAGTATCTACATATAATGTGTGTGTGTGTGTGTGTGTGTGTAGTGATATATAGTGGTACCTCGAGATATGAGTGCCCTAACATACGAGATTTTTGAGATATGAGCCATCGAGCGAGGGGTTTTTGCTTTGAAATACGAGCAACATTTGAGATAGGAGTAATCTTGGATCAGCTGGCTGCACACGACCCACCAATTTACCGCGACTTGAGCGTCTCATAGTTTCCCACGCCTCAAGGTTATGGAACAAATTAAACTCGTATCTCGTAACTCGTATATAGAACTGAGTGCAAATTCTGGCTCCAACCTCTCTTAGAAATGTAAGACTGAGAAGCATGAACTTCAGAGGACCAAGTGATATTAATATACATAAAGAGCATAACTATATTAAATTGCCAATTTCTTTGGCCAAGCTCTTCTTTTGTATGAATGGTAGTATTGAGGCCCAGAGAAGTTACTTTCCAAGTCATTTTATTTCCTTCCTCATGCCCTACTCTATTCATTCTGTCTTTTCCGAAGCACAGCTGGCGAGCACATAGAGGAATAAGGAAGGAAAACGTTAGCTACGAAGTTTTCCCTAAGAGACAGGGACCTCTACTGACAGGAAAGAAAGACAAAGAGATCTCAGAACCGATCTGGTGAATGGGGAGAGATGAAGAGATGCTACCTGAATAAGGCTGCTACCAAACGTCAGTCTGCTGCCGTCATTCCGCGGTCACAGCTAGCCTCGAGCAGAGTCACTGTGGCCAGGAACACCCAGGCTGTTTCCTGGTTTGCTCTGTCCATCTCCCTGAATCACTCCTTGTGATGTTTCATGTTCCAGCAGGCAAGGACAGCCCTGGAGGTTCTGTACTTGTGGTTTTATAGAGGAAAGAGCACATAAGAATAGAGCCACACTTGTTTTACAACGATTATTCATGTTGCCAACTATAGATAAGAGGTTTTCTTGCCGACTCTGGTAAACGGGAGGATGTTCTGCAAGAAGAAAATTCATTTTCAAAACAGACCAGGAACAGGGTACCCTTTGATTTGCTTGCTGTGCCCAGGCCCCTGACCCACTCTGGGAGTTTGCCTCAGGAATGCTGCCCATCTCCCCAGGGACGGAGGGACTGAGCTGTTCGTAACATCATAGATTAGCCACCTTGTTATCAGACTTCGAGCTCCTAAAGGCCGGACTGCAGGCCCTACCCGCCTCGTTTGCTGAGAGCAGAATTTCCAGGGTGACCAACTGCTCTCCCCATACTGCCAGCATAAATGGAATAAACACTCAGACATGATTCAGCCCTGTCTTTGCTTAATTTGGCGCAAGTAGCGACAGGTGGCTTCAGACCCAGTGTGTCCAGGATCGGTTTCTCATGGGGGATCAGAAGAACAAGAAGAACTTGCATACTAAATATCTGATGACATTTGCAAATCAGATTACCTACCACATTCCAGATGATGTGATGAACTTTCTTGCTCTTGCTGAATTCAACACTAGTTCAATCTTTGCCATCTCCTCTCCCTACTGAAGTCACTCCTGTTTTTCAGAAGGTTTACTTGTTATACCCTTCTAGGACATGATTTCTGATATTAGCCTGGGACACTCTGGCACCATAACCAATCATCTTTGCAATACCCGAGCCTTCCCAAATCTCCACTTGTTTCCCTCTACTATATCTCAACTTAGGCAAGCCCGAAAATTATTTGCCATTATCGGGAACATTTCTATCTCCTAGACTTTAATCTCTCCTTTTGCTGCAGTATAGTCTCTTCCCAGCCTGACATTTATAATTAGCCCTTTGATGTGACTGGGCTCTCTTGACATCCTCCTCTTTATTCTTTCCTCTTTCTTCCAACCGGGCCAAAATCCAGTTTTCTATTTTCCTGGTTCAGAGATTGTTTGTGGAGCAAGGAGAGAACGAATTCCACACAATGGACTCTACAGTCTGTAATCACCTAAGCCCTCTAGATTCCCAAAGAAGCCTCTTACTTAATGTCATGTTGTCTCCTATGCCACCCATCTCCATTTCACTTCTTTTTACTCAGTTTTAAAAACTATCTGACCTCATTTCCTCTACCTTACTTTGAATGGAAAACTTCATCTCTTTTTTACAGAGCAGGGATGCCTCAGGATGGATAGCCCCATTTTTTTTCCCACTTTGCCATATAATTCTGGAAATTAATTTTTCCATCTACCTTATTTTCTATTTTATCATCTCCATATCAATTTTCCTAGAGGTCTTCTTTCTTTCTGCCAGTACCTGGTTATCTAGTTGACATTCCCAATAACAATAATCCCATGAGGTTTATATCACCCTGAAACTTGTATAAAAAATAAAGAAACTGAGGCTGATAATTCATTTGCTGATGCTAACTAGTAACAAAGCTACTAAAGGGCAGAAATGGGATTCAAACTCTAAAGTCCATGTCCACTTATTTTCTCTGTTTTCTCTCACTTTGGTCAACAATGTTTCCTTCCTTTAACTTATTATCCATCAGTCTTCTTCTTTTTTTAAAATATATTTTATTGATTTTTTTTTACAGAGAGGAAGGGAGAGGGATAGAGAGTCAGAAACATCAATGAGAGAGAGATATAGATCAGCTGCCTCCTGCACGCCCCCTACTGGAGATGTGCCCACAACCAAGGTACATACCCTTGACCGGAATCGAACCTGGGACCTTTCAGTCTGCAGGCCAATGCTCTATCCTCTGAGCCAAACCGGTTTTGGTGTCCACTAGTCTTCTTAGACCAATACACCATGAATGTCTTTTGTGATACCCTATGCCTTTCTTGGACAGTGTCTTCGATTTCCCCCTCCTTTTCTCTCTTTCCAAAGCCAGTACTTTTAATCTCTATTATGCTGCCTCCTATATAATTAAATTGTTTGCTCTATAAAGGAATAGACCCCATCTATACCCAATTTTGACCTTTTAAATGTAGTGCATTGAAATTTTTTAACCATTTGATCATGTACAAAAGGAAGAAAGGAATCCATCCATCCATTTTTTTTTTTTTACTGTGTATATTCTTAAAAATGTGTTTTTACCAATTTATTGGCTTGATTTTTTGTCTTTTTTTGAGATGCGTTTTATTTCTGGACAGCCAGCAGCTTAGAAATCATAAGAAAAACCTGAAGACCCTACTAGCTACATCCTGCCAGCCCTGGAAGAGACTGGGGTCCCAGCTTGAAGGAAATATTCATGGGTGGCTTCTTTTGGGACTCTGCCACCAGCACTGCTGCTGCTGAGGGTAGAGGGGGAGCCCAAGGCCATGTTGGAGGGCTGGGACGAGGGTAGCCGTCTTTGAATCTGGGCTGACTGGAGAAGTGGACATCCTTGCTTCCAGGCTGACTGTGTGATTGGCAGGGTGTTCAGAATTCTAATCTGTTGGTGGAAGCTCTTGGCTTGAGGAAACACTGTAGGTGGGGTCAAGGGTGTGGTAGGGCCTTACTCTGATGCTACGGCCCTTCCTCTTGGTTTTTGTGCTATCTAGAATTAGTAAATCTTCACGATATTATATTTTTCTTATGTTATTGACTCCTGGATCTCATGGTGGTTCTTCAAGTGACCCCAGGATGGCTCAATGTGTGGCCTAAGTTTCTCCTCCTGGTCCATCTTGACCCATGGGTCCTTTATTTTATCTTCCAGGGTTGGTCTTTAGCTGGGATAAATAGTAATTAATTTTTTTTAAAGTTGTTGACATTCTAGAGACATAAAAGGTGGTTCACAGAAGTGCCCACTCAATACCCATTTCTTCCCAAAGGTTAGCCTCACAAAGACTCCCTGTCTTTCTGTAGAGAACTACCCCCAGACTCCATATGTCAATCTTCAGGCCAGAACAGGGTTGGAACATCGAGATTTCTGGGACCATATAGGCAATGGATCCACAGAAGGTGCTCAGTTTCTAATCTGTAAATTTCGTACTAATGCCAAATGATACTATCACTCTTTATGAGTATGTTCTATGACTTCAGGTCCCTTTGTATGATGTCCCTCTGGTGGCAGTACTGTACTGCTGATGTACTTGGTGAAACGTGGTTTGGGCTTCCTCCTCAGTCATACATCCACATTCCCCCACATAATCAAATAAGTGACCTCTGCCCACATAACTTCATAAAGAGATACAGTTTTTCCTGGGTGAAAAACATCTCAAGTAACTATGATGTTTAGGTGATCCAAGCCTTTAAGACAATGAAATTCTCTTAAATCTTCAGAGGAGCCCTGCAAATTCACAACTCTCACAGCCACATCTGTGCCAGTCAAAGTGTGCCAGGCCAATCTCACCTCTGCAAAAGATCTATTGCCTAGTTGTTCAGGAGGATGTAATCACCGATATACTGCACCTTGTTGGCAGGAATGGCTGCAGTCATTACCCATGAAGACTTAAAGAAAAAAAAAAAGAAGACAAGCTAACTAGTCCTAGTCACATGAAGGGAGGAGCATGACACAGTGTTCCCTGTGTCTAGCACAGTGAGTGGCAATAAATAAATGTTTAATAAATATTTGTCCATTGGATTAACAGAAGAGTTTGGGGGAACAAAAATAAAATACAGCCAACTATTTATATAAAGTGATTCATAAAACATCTCAAAAAACATCTCACTCAGCTTTTGGAGCAGATAAGATAGGACAGAGGAGGGCTGAAGTCTGGGTTTCCAGGTATGTGGGTGCTCAGTGAGGCTGAGGAAAGGCTAACTGGTAGGAGCTTTGCAGTAAAGATTAAAGATGATTCATTCCTCCAGTGGTACTTGCCAAAGGAGGCAATAAATTTGGATCTACAAGGAGGCTGCTAATATTTTACCCTTCGAGTATCCATTGCCAGATAATTCAAAGGACTTCTCGGGTGACTTTGAGTAGGACATTTAGGAAAATTTCTGTGCTACTCAAATGAACCATCTCTGTGAAGAGAAATGATGATGAGGCTTATTAATTTACATTTGTAAACATACTGAACTCTCTGAGTAAAAGAATTTCTGCAGGGCTACAAAGGGTGAGATAATATGTTTGGGGCAAATTCTACCCTTTACGGAGGCAGAAAGGGAGGAGGCAGGCTTGAGGACATAGGAAGAGCCTCTGGCACATTATATTTCAAATTACTCCTTGAAGAAAGTTCCCTACTTTTAGTACATCTGATGTTTTAAACACATGTGTAAGTTATTATTCTAGTAGTTTCTTTAACACTTCCCTCCTAAAGTCTCAGTTTGTGTAATGGAAATCTTTAGAGGGATTAGCAGGTGAGCTTTTTCCTCTACAACACTTTGGCTTGTTACTTTTACCTACATCAGTGATACTCAGCTCCTAAGCATGAGTCCCTGTGTTGAGCTGATTGGAACCCTAAAAGGGGCCATTTCAGACAGGAGGAAAGAAAAAATGTCAAAGAAAATTGCCAGTCTATGAGTTAGTTATATCCACTTAAAATAATGGTATTTACGGTAACTTAGAAATAATACCAACAAAATAGAACATTTTCAGCTCTCTTCCAGCAAGGTAAATACAGACTCAAAGATAAGAAGCTTAATGTAAAACTGTCAAGGTAAAAGCCAAGCTCTAGATAACTCTAATTTGAGGTCTCCTATAGAATGGGGTGTTCAATCAGGTGAATAAGATGTAAGTTTTAAATGAACTTTTAAAATGAAAAACATAAATTAGTACCTTTTAATCTTGCAACTCAGGGATTAGTTAACAACATCCAGTGTGGTCTACTTCAGCAAGGCTGGAGTGAGTCCTTGTGGAGATGTTTTTGATAGACCATGTATCCAGGTTGTAGCCATGATGCTACATGATGTGTTTTTGTCTCCTGGAAGTGAGTTATGGAAAGAATGCCCTATGAACTTGTATTAATTTCAAGAGTCTTTGTAAGTTCTTAGCAATGAGTTAAAAGCTCTCCTTAATTAGGCTATTTTGCACATTCCCTAATCTAACCTTATAAGATAGGCTTTTCATGAACAATTTTAGAAGAGGGCGGTCAATGTATACCAAAAGGAATTGATTTTTTTTTTGAATTGTCTTTATAGTTGAAATTATTATAGATGTCCCCATTATTTTGTTTTCCCATTGACCCCCCAACCCATCCATTCCCCCTCCCCTAAGCCTTCACCACACTATTGACTGTGTCCATGGGCTATGCATAGGAATTGATTTTAAGTTAAGCAATATCAAGGGAAAGAATTTAGGCCAAGGCAGATAAAAAGATTCAATAATTTTTATCAATTCAATTTAATTTTATTTTCAGTTTGTTCTATGAAACCAGAGGACTGGGTATGATAAGAGCAATGGAAATGTTGCAATATCAGCCAAGTTTTGGACACCTGGTGTAAAATGTGTCTAATGAAACAGGGACTGTGGAGATTTTCCAAGCAGTAAAAATCCTTTCTGCAAGTATTTTAGTAACTGCTATGACTATAGCCCTATCCAATAAAAATACATATGAATCATCATTATTACATTTTTATCCTTGAGATGGGAAGAGGTTAATTTGGATTGAAATGCACTTTTCAAACATCAAATAGGCTTAATTAGTCTTATTTCACCCTTTAGTAAAGAGAAATTCCCTCAGTTTAGCTATTCCTTTAATGGTTCACTTAAATATCTTCACAAGGAAGAACAGAAGAATGGAGGCCAGCAGGATGTCAGTGAGGGAGAGAGTGTGAATAAGTGAGGGAGTGAAAGGGGAGTGTAGGACAGGTATGGTGTGTGTATGTGAGAGAGGGACAGTTAGACCCTGCAGGACTTCTGGGGGCTGGTGGATCAGGCTCTCCTAGATAGAGAGCCCCTGCTATTGCTGAAATCACTCCCTGGTTGGCTGGCTCTGACAGAAACCACACCATCTTAATGGGGAGAGTTAGTGTGACTAGGAGTCACATGACCCAGTCTGGTCTAAGGCACCACCTTGGACCTCAATGGGGAGAGTTAGTGTGACTAGGAGTCACACGACCTAGTCTGGTCTAAGGCACCACCTTGGACCTCACAGGCACTCTGGCCAAACACCTGCTACTTCAGCTGTAGACCCACAGACACTGGGCCTCCAGCATCCTTAGATGCAGGCTCCTGTGGGTCCTGGAGTGGTCCTCCCTCACATTGGCCTTGGACTGTTTTCCCTGCCTGCCATGTCCACAGCATTGCCTTGGCCCCACATATCCTGCTGGCAAGCTTCCGACTGCATTCCCATTCACCAAAACTTTGGCATCCTCCTGAGCCTGTGTATCTTGCAGGCAAGCTTCTGACTGTACTCCCTTCCTGCCAAGATCAAGTGTGGGTTCCAGGCCATGCATATCCTACCTGCAAGATTTGAACTGCACCTCCCACCTGCCAAGCCTGAGGTGTGGCCCTGAGTCATGCATATCTTGGCACCTTGATCCTTCTGTGAGAGCAAGAATCGGGTGACAAGAAAACAACCCCCAAAAGAAAGAAAAGGAGGCATTGCCAGAAAAAAGAACTAAATGAAACAGAGACATGCAACATGTGAGAAAAAGAATTCAGAATAAGGGTCATACATTTCCCAAACTGGCTGGAATCAACAACTTATGTAAGAATCAAGAGGAAATAAAAAGTGATATAGCTACAATAAAAAACACTATGGAAGGTTTCAACAGTAGACTAGAACAAGTGGCAGACCAAATTAGCGAATTAGAAGAAAGGACAGAAAAACACACCCAATCTAAATAGCAATTGGAGAAAAAAAATTGAAAGCAAAAGGAAAGCCTAAGGGAGTTTTGGGAGAACAAAAAATGAAGTAACATATGTATAATAGGGGTGCCAGAACAATAAGAAGAGGAGCAAGGATTGGAAATAATGACAGAAAAACTTCCCTAATTTGGAGAAGAAAAAGTCACATAAGCACAGAGAGTCCCAAATAAGAGGACCCCAACAAGACATACACCAAGACACATCATAATTACAATGGCAAACATTAATGACAAATAAAGAATCTTAAGGGCTGCAAGAGAGAGACAGAAAGTTACCAAGGGAACTTCCAGTACACTATCAAATGATTTTTCAACAGAAACACATCAGGCCAGAGAGAATGGAATGAAGTACACAAAATGATGCAAAGTAAGGGACCAAATCCAAGAATATTCTATCCATCAAGGCTATCATTCAAAATTGAAGGGGAAATCAGGAGCTTCACAGGCAAAAAAAGGCTAAGGGAGTTTATCATTACCAATCCAATAATGCAAGAAATGCTAAAAGGACTGTTGTAAAAAGAAGAAATAGAAAGCCAAGCAGGAGCACAGGCACAAAAACAAAAAAGGTTACAAACACCATGACCAAGTGGGATTTATTGCAGGGATGCAAAGATGGTACAATATCTTTAAATCAAAAAATGTGATAGATACATAAAAAAATTGAGAGATAAAAAACACATAATCATATCAATTGATGCAGAAAAAGCATTTGACAAAATCAAACATCCTTTCTTGATAAAAACTCTCAGCAAAGTGAGAAGAGAGGGATCATATGTCAACATAATAAAAGCCTTATATGACATATCTAAAACCAAGGTCATACTCAATGGGAAAAAACTAAAACCATTTCCCTTAAATAGTATGGACACTTTAATGATTCTACTCTCAGGGATGCCCACTTTCACTATTGTTCAGCACAGTACTGGAAGTGCTAGCCATAGCAATTAGACAACAAGAAGAAATATCAGGCATCCAAATTGGAAAAAGAAGTAAAACGGTTATTATTTGCTGATGACATGATATGTACATCGAAAAGCCTAAAGACTACATAAAAAACTATTAGACTTAATAAGTTAATCTAGCAATGTAGTAGAATACAAAATTAACACTCAGATATCTGTGGTTTTTATAGACCAGCTATAGGCCCAGTGCATGAAATTCATGCATGGCATACAGGGGTCTCCTCAGCCCAACCTGCACCCTCTCCAATCTGGGATCCTCTTCACAATCCAGAACCACTGGATCCTAACTTCTCACCTGCCTGACTGCCTGATTGCTCCTTACTGCCCCCTCCTGCCAGCCTGGTGGCCCCTAACTGCCCCCCTGCTGGCCTAGTTACCCCAATTGCCCCTTCCTGCTGACCTTGTCACCCCCAAGTTCCCCCCTCTGCAGGCCTGGTCACCTCCAACTGCCCCAAACTGTTGGCCTGGTTGCCCCAAGCAGCCTGCTGTTCAATTGTTACTGTTACTGTGACGGTGTCCTGAACAATTTGCATAATCCTCTATTATTAGTATATACACTGAGTGGCCAGATTATTATGATCTCTGAACACATAATAATCTGGCCACTCAGTGTATTTGTATCTCAAATGGGTACGGCCAATGTCATACTCAATAGGCCAAAAGAATTCTAGACCTTTGCTGGAGATCAACAACCTATTTCCCCTGAGCTTTCTAACAGCCAGTGCAAAGGGGAAAACTGATTAGGTGCACGATTTGTAGTACATTGGTACCTTGAGATACGAGTGCCCTAACATACGAGATTTTTGAGATATGAGCCGTTGAGCGAGTGATTTTTGCTTTGAAATACAAGCAACATTTGAGATAGGAGTAATAGCACGGATCGGCCGGCTGCACACGACCCACCAGTTTACCTCGACTCGAGCGTCTCATAGTTTCCCATGTCTCAAGGTTACGGAACGAATTAAACTCGTATCTCGAGGTACCACTGTATCTTTAATATCAAATAAATGAGGTAATCAAGAGAAGTACAATGAGTGGCCAGATTATTATGCATTCAGAGATCATAATAATCAGGCCACTCAGTATAGATAATGAACTTACAGTAAGAGAAATTAAAAAAAAAATCCCATTTACATTGCAACAAAATAATTAAGATATATAAGAATAAATTTAATTAAGGAGGTAAAAGACTTGTACTCAGAAAACTACAGGACATTGAAAAAAGAGGCAGAGGAAGTCATAAACAAATGGAAAAATATACCATGTTCATGGATTGGTAGAATCATTAAAGTGTCCGTACTACCCAAAAGAAATCTATAGATTCAATGTAATCCACATTAAAATACCAATTGCATATTTCATGCTCCAAAAATTCATATGGAATGAAAAAAGACCCTGACTAGCTGGAGCAATCCTGAGAAAGAAGAACTAAGTAAGAGGGATCTCAAAAACAGATATTAATCTATATTAGAAAGCCACTGTTTTCAAAACTGCCTAGAACTGACACCCGATCAGACCCAGACTAATGGAACATAACAGAGAACCCAGAAATCGACCCAAGTGTGTATGCTCAATTAATATTTGATAACGGAGGCAAGAACATACAATGGAGTCAAGACAGCCTCTTCCATAAATGGTGTTGGGAAAATTGGACAGATACATGCAAAAAACAAAAAAAATGAAACTAGACCACCAACTTACTACATACACAAAAATAAACTCAAAATGGATAAAAGACTTAAATGTAAGATGAAAAACCATACAAATTTTAGAGGAAACCACAGGCAGCAAAATAGCAGATATATATATTTTTCCATTTGTTTATGACTTCCTTTGCCTCTTTTTTCAATGTCCTGTAGATTTCTGAGTACAAGTCTTTTACCTCCTTAATTAAATTTATTCTTATATATCTTAATTATTTTGTTGCAATGTAAATGGGATTTTTTTTATATTAATAACTTTACTAATACAGCTCCCAGGGCAATGGAAACAGGAGAAAATAAACAAATAGGACTACATCAAAATAAAAAGCTGCCGAGACCAGTTTGGCTCAGTGGATAGAGCGTCGGCTTGTGGACTGAAAGGTCCCAGGTTCGATTTTGGTTGGGGGCATGTACCTTGCTTGAGGGCACATCTCCACTGTGGGGCGTACAGGAGGCGGCTTATCGATGTCTCTCTCTCATTGATGTTTCTGACTTTCTATCTCTCTCCCTTCCTCTCTGTAAAAAATCAATAAAATATATTTAAAAAAAAATAAAAAAATAAAAAGCTTCTGCACTGCAAAAAGAACCATCAACAAAACAACAAGAAAGCCCACTGCATGGGAAAACATATATGCCATTGTTATCTCTGATAAGGGTTTAATTTCCAAAATTTATATGGAACTCATACAACTTAATAAAAATAAGATAAACAATCCAATCAAAAAATGGGCAAAGGAGCTAAATAGACATTTTTAGAAAGAGGACATACAGAAGAGATATGAAAACATGCTCAAAGTCACTAATCATTTGAGAGAAGCCAACTAAAAGAGTTACCATCTCACCCCTGTCAGAGTGGCTATCATCAACAAATCAACAAACAACAAGAGCTGGAGAGGATTTGGAGCAAAAGGAACCCTTGTGCATTGCTGGTGGGAATGCAGACTGGTGCAGCCACTGAGGAAAACAGTATGGAGTTTCCTCAACAAATTCAAAGTGGCAATCCCATTTGACCCAGCAAAACCACATCTAAGAATATATCCCAAGAAAGCAGAAACAACAACCAGAAAGGATATATGCACCCCTATGTTCATAGCAGCACAATTTATAATAGCTAAGATTTGGAAACAGCATAAGTGCCCATTAGCAGATGAGTGGATTAAAAAACTGTGGTACATCTATACAATGGAATACTATGCTGCTGTAAAAAAGAAGGAACTCTTATGATTTGCAACAGCATGGATGGACCTGGAGAGCATTATGCTAAGTGAAATAAGCCAGTTGGATAAAGATAAATACCATATGATCTCACTCATTTGTGGAAAATAATGAAAAACATAAACTGATGAACAAAAAGAGATCCAGAGGTGAAACAGATTTGGCTCAGTGGATAGAGTGTCTCCCTGCGGACTGAAAGGTCCTGAGTTCTATTACAGTCAAGGGCATGTACCTTAGTTGGGGGCACATCCCCAGTAGGTGGTGTGCAGGAGGCAGCTGATCAATGTCTATCTCTCATCGATGTTTCTAACTCTCTATCCCTCTCCCTACCTCTCTGTAAGAAATCAATAAAAAAATATATTAAAAGAAAAAGGGAGAGAGAGAGAGATCCAGAGGCAGAGATGCATGGAACTGACTTAAAGGGAAACCTTAAAGGGAAGGCAGGGAAGGGGATGGGGAAGAAATCAACCGAAAGACTTGGATGCATAAGAAGCTTTACCAATGGACACAGACACTAGGGAGGTGAAGGCATGTGCTGGGGCAGGAGTGGCCTAGGAGAGGTTAATTCGGGAACAGTGACATATATAATACGTTAATAAATAAAGAATTAAAAAAAAACTTCACAAGAATTTACAGAAAGTTAAATTGTTAGAAGGAAAAGTTAGCTCTCTAGGTATTTAGATTTGGTTTACCTAAGTCTTATTTAAGTAATCAAAGACATTAAGGTGCAGAGTACATATTACTCTCCCTTATAATTTCCTATTAAGAGCTTACCAAGAATTAAAAAAAAGAAACCTTTTGTCCTTATAAAAGAGAGAAACCCAAATTCCAATTTTGAATCAGTGTATTTAAATGAATCCATTCCAAACTTAGTTTCACCACACATAGGATATCTTTTTCAAGATTCCTTTAAATGAACCTTAACCACAAACTTTCTGCAACTTTCATAAACATTTTATCTTTTGTTCTATCTTTTTCCTTTGGGAAGCAAACCTGATATTCTACAATGCATGGGCTGACACTCTACCACTTCTCAGACTGGCTCTACATTCCTAAGAATAAGATATCATTAACATTTTCTTGAGAATGGATCATAGAAATTTGAAACAAGATAAATTTCCAACAGAAAACAAATTTAAATGTGTGAATAGAACTAGCCACAGGTTTGTATTTATATCCACTAACTATGAAAGCTCTGGTTTAGGGAAGTAAGAAGATTGATGTAACACTGTCTCAGAGATTGCTCTGTGGCTCTAAGTCACCAACTACTGTAGCTGCAAGTTACCATAATTTTAGAAATTTAAAAAGAAAATACACCAGTTACTAGGATCTCATATAGCAAATGGAATCGCAACCTTGGGGGAGGAACATGGGCACGGGTAATTTTCAAAGTTCTCCAGGTGCTTCTCATAGCTATCCATGTTCTCGAACTACAGGGATTCCAGACATATTTGCAAATTGCAGTTTCTGAAATTCTTTTCCTGACTTATCTCATGATCCTACACAGCTCCCTTGCTTAGCAAGACTCCATGTCTTCCCTATCTTAGGATCTATAGACATACTTATCATTTTCTCCCCTCTCTATTCATTATGCCCATCAGATAGAACTGTCCTCTAAACTTCCTGCTGTAGGAATGGCTTTGATGACCTCTGTGTGTGGCAACATCCCAGTCACTGGCAGGACATATGGCCCTGTGTGTTTTATCTCTCCTGACATTTGTCTTCCTATAGCAGTATTTAAAATACACTGCTCAACATAGAGAGCTGGCTGAGGCTGCACAGGTAAACAAGACATCCACAGTCACCCTGTGCACTGTGTCTTCTTGAGGTGGGTAACTTGGAGCACATATTATTGTGATTTTTTTGTATAGTATTACTGTCAAAACTGCACCAGCTCTCGTTCTTACAGGAATAATTGTTCCTGGATCTCTGAAGGATAGATTGAGCATTCAAATGGCATATATTCTTAACTGCTCCAGGAGTTTGTTCTCATGAGCTTTTTTTCTATACGTATTATTTAACATGTTTACTATTAATTTATTTGGGTGCAGGATGAATAAAGGGAACAGTCTTCCCTAATGAAAGGAAAGAGGTTTAGCCCTGCCCAGTATGACTCAGTGGTTGGAGTGTTACCCCCTACTACCTTTCCCCACAAAAGGGTCTCAGATTCGATTCCTGGTCAAGGGCATGTATCTGGGTTGCAGATTCTCTCCAGGTCCTGGTCTGGGCATGTGCAAGAGGCTACAATAATTATCTCTCTCTCACAGTTGTCTTTCTCTCTCTCACTTTCTCTCACTCTTTCTCCTTCCTTCTCACCCTCCCTCCCATCCTCTCTCCTTGCCTCCATCTCTTCCACTCTCATGAAAAGTCAATTGAAAAATTATCCTTGGATGAGAATTTAAAAAAAAAGAAAGAAAGTGAAGGATTTTAACATCTCATCTTATAGCTATTCTTCCTCAAGTTGGAGGATCCAGGAAGTGGCCTCCCTTCATTAAATTCTTTATGGGTCTGTGTCATAAGTATTCTGGTTTTTTTAATTTTCTTTACACCATTCTGGTTTTCTTACAACTTCCTTCATCCTCCTTTCTTTACAACTTTCTAAGGAGAGCAAATGCCAAACTTCTCACTGAATATCAAAGATTATATATTTATAATCATGATGGCATTTATATTTTCTCCTGGTGAGTACAGTTTCCAATCATGGATAGAGCATTTCTCATATTCTAAAAAATTTAGGCTAAATTTGGTGTCATCTAGGAAGAAAATTGATTGTTCCATATAGTTTAGAATCCTTGAATCACTAATGCAAATAAAGAACAATGTACATGCCCCTGTCAGATTACATTAATGGATTAAAAAATGCCTATATTATAAAAGGTAAGAAACTGTATAGTGAATTTGAATGGTCACTGGATAATGGAGCAGGGAAATACATCCTGTTTCCAACCTACAGAGCTGAAGTACTTGAAGGATCCTTGTCTGTTTTGGAGGTCATATTTTCCAATGGAATTTGCTAGAATGATCTCTTTCTGTTCTAATACTTTCAGTTATCAGTTCCAACATCAAAGCCTTATGTTAGGCCAACCTTCTTTGATATCTCTAGGTGCAATTAATCTGCCTTGAAATTGGGAGTTGTTTATTGTGAGGCAATTGCATGGACATTGGAAACAACATTGAATAATCAGCCTCAATTAATCCCCTTTATATTAGAATGATGTTAGCAAGTTATTATCTTTCTTGCTTTCCAGTTTCTTACCTAAAAATATCAGTAACAAAGTGATATCTTCACATGAAGGTTTTGTTTGGTTCAAATAAATAATGCTTTTGGAGACAAAGTTACATCTACTATAGAAACCAGTATTGTACACAGTCTTGGAAAGTGGACTTTTCTATCCACAGTCAATGCCAAAGAAGGCTCACTCATGTCCTATTGTGTTCTCATTACAAGAACTGCATCCATGTCTTCTCACAACAGATGTGAAAATATTGAAGATACCAAGTTAAAGTCTTTCATTTGTGCAGGAACTAAATTGGCTGAATGCTTTGATTTTTGTGATATGGGTAGATTACCTTTTATTTATTAGGAAGGGGAAAACATTACAATTTTATAAATTATCATCAAATGAATTTTTATATGGAAAATTCTTGCAATGACAATGGTGTTACAAAGTAAACTCCTAAATTATTACCCTCTTCAGAGGAAATGTAGAAATTCCAGCAACGCAGAAGCATATATATTCATGCCTATATTAGTCCACCTGAATGAGATGTATAGTACTATACTGTGTGCAAGTAGAAGAGATAATTCAAGTTTTCATATTCCAGTATACACACGTTTCCAACTTTTCAATTACAGATTATGCATCAGATAATAGCCATGTGCATGTGTAATTTTATTAAGAATTACTTTGAATAATAATTTTTGGTTCATAGCAAAATTGAGATTAAAGTACAGAAGTTTCCATATTGCCCCCATCTCCTATATATGCATAGCCTTATCCATTATCAGAACCGACAACAGAGTTGTATATTTGTTAAGAATGATGCAGACACATTGACACGTCATATTCACACAAAGTCTATAGTTCACTCTTGGTGTTGTCTAGTCTATGAGTTTCGTCAAATATACAATTAGGCACATTCATCATTATGGTATTACCTATTTTTAATGCCCTAAAACTCCTGTGGGCTCCACTTACTCATCACTACCTTCCTAACCCTGACAACCACTGCTCTTTTTACTGTCTCCATAGCTTTCCCTTTTCTAGAATATGAAAAAGTTGGATTTAAATGCTATGAAGCCATTTCTGATTGGCTTCATTCACTTAGTAACATACAGTAAAGTTTCTCCAAGTTTTTTCATGACTTGATAGCTCATTTTTCTTTTAGGTTTGAATAACAGTCCAACAATGGGTTTACCACAGTTTATTTATCCATTCACCTAAAGATGGATATTTTGATTGTTCCCATGTTTTGGTAATTATGAATAAAATTGCTCTAAACATCAGTCTGATGGTATTTCCCCCCATAATTTTGTGGGCATATGATTTCAACTCTTTTAAGTAAACAGAAAAGAGCATGATTACTGGATTGCATGGTAAAAAAGGTTAGTTTTCAAATAACTTACCAAACTCTTTTATAAATGGTTATTCTATTATGCATTTCCACCAACAGTGAAAGAGAGTTTCTGTTGCTCTATATCCTTGCAAGCATTTGGTACTGTCAATGTTCTAGAATTTGTGCATTCTAAATAGGTGTATGGTGCATTTAATTGTACAATTTCATTTCCTTGTGGTTGTTACAGTGGAGAATATTTGCTTATTTGACATCTCTATAATTCTTTCTAGGAGGTACCTGTTAAAGTCTTTTGGCTCATTATAAAATCAAGTATTTGTTTCTGTATTTCTGAATTTTAAGGTTTCTTTGAATAATTTATTTTTATTATATTTACATTTCATTTTTATTTTTCCATTTTTTATTAATGTATTCCATGTGTACATATCTTTCCATTGCCCCCACCCCCACCCTCACTCCCATTCTTTGTATATTTTAGATAACAGTCCTTTAACTGATGTGTTTTTGAACATATTTTCTCCCAGACTGTGGCTTGTTTTCTCATCCTCAGATTATCATCTTTCACAGTACAGGATTTTTTAATTAAGTCTGGCTTATTAGTTGTTTCTTCCATGGATCATGCTTTTGGCATTTTATTTTAACAGTATTCACTATTTCCAAGGTCATCTAGGTTTGTCCTATCTTACCTCCTAGAATTTTTATAGTTTGCCTTTTACATTTAGGCCTGTGATTCATTTTGTGTTATTTTCTGTGATGGGTATAAAGTCTATGTCTACATTTATTTTATTGAATTGGATATCCAGTATTTTAGGCACTAATTTTGAGAAATTATCTTTTCCTCATTGTATTTTTGAAAAAACAGTTGGCTACATTTATGGGGGTCCATTTCTGTTCTACTCTTTTAATCTTCTTATCTCTTCTTTTACCAATAACACACTGTCATGATTATTGAGTTTGTTATATTAAGTATTGAAGGTGAGTAGCATCAATTCTCAACTCTGTACTTCTCCTCCAATACTCTTTGGCCATTTGTTTTTCATTTGTTTGTTTATTTTTAATATTTATTTATTTATTTATTTATTTATTTATTTATTTATTTATATGCTTTTCCACATAAACTTTAGAATTAGTTTAATAGCAACCACACAACAACTTGCTGGGATTTTGATTGGTTCCAAATTGAATCTATAGATGAACTTGGGAGTAACTGACATCTTGACAATTGGGGGTCTTCCTACTCACGAACATGAAATATCCCTCCATTTATGAGTCCACACGCTGGTTAACATAAAATCCATTCCTCATGTGTCAGCATATTTGGTTTGAACTAATTTTGTCAGCCTGACTATACAGACTCTATTCTCAGTCAGCTGGGCTATACTGACTTGATCTTGTTTTCTTCACTTATTCCTCAGATCAGATGATTCAATATAAAATTTAAGGCATTGTCCCTTGTAGTCTCAATTTCACTGCTGAGCTTTTTCCCTCCTGATGTTTTTACTGGCATGTTGTATTCAAGCTCAGGACAAAGCTGGCTGTCTGATAATTATCTGGGAGCTTTTTCAATATTCCTGATGGTGAAATTGTACTACAGCTTTAGGAGATGTTCCCATTGGGAGAAATTGTTAAAAGAAACATGATAACTCTCTGTATTGTTACTTACAGCTTTATAAGAATCTCCATTTATCTCAAAATAAAAAGTTAATAAACCATATATCCAATTCAGTCAAATGTGCCCTTGTGTTTCAAATAGCTAAAGGCCTATGTATGGATGTAATTACAGTTTCCAAAATTTATTGTTCTCTTACTTTGATTCTCAGTAGCTTGAAAAGCTTTCACATATTGTCTCTGTTTTAGGGTTTTAAAGCCATGTGTATTACTTTATCCCCACTCCACAGTTCTGAGAATATCGTAATATTGTCCCAAATCTTCCACTAAGGGAAGACCTATCTTACCTAATAAAAGAAAAACATGTAAATTGACCATACCTCCACTGCACCCAAAACCAACCCGAGAGAGTATGCAAATTAATCCAACAAATGTGGCAGTTAATTTGCATACATACCTGGGTCCTGGAAACCTCCTTGTCCCTCAGGTCACTCCCCACCAGCCATCAGATGGTTGCGGTTGGAGAGTAAGCCCCCTCCCCAGTGCATGAATTTCATGTACCAGGTCCCTAGTTGAGAAATATTTCAGTAGCATCTCTCACAAGTTGCTTTACAGCCTAAATAGATAAAGAACACAGAATACCTCTGCTTTATTTTATTATGAGCTTTAGGCTTGGGAAGCAGCTGAGCCTGCTTTTGGAATGATGAGGGTAGAGAGGGGTTGAGATTGTGATTGGAGGGGCAGGGGAATGAGGTGAGGAGGAGAGAAGCCTTCCCTAGCCTAAAGCCTGGGCAGACTGAGCTGGCTATCAAATGGCTGTGTATGTGTGTGTGTGTGTGGTGGGGGGGTGGTGAGCCTGGGATCAGAGGGAAGAAGAAAATATCAATGGAAACATATCTTCAGGTGAGGATAAAAAGAAAATATGAAGAAAGAATTTCATATCCTATGAAAGACACATCTTGAAAATGCCTAAAGAAAGTTGTCATTTTTCTCATGTTGAAGGAACTGGAGTCCCTATTGGTGAAAATACCTTGGCAGCTACAGTGACTGGCAGTGGCTGCAGCAGCGGGGTGATGGGTCTGTCACCTTCCCCTGATCAGCTTGGTCACCTCTCCCACAGGAGGCCAGACTGCATCTTAGGTCTGCTCCCAATAGGAAGCGGGACTGAGCCATCAGTGGGACATCCACTG
>PVJN01016365.1:0-42494 GCA_004026805.1 Lasiurus borealis
TGCCCTTCAATTCTGAATGATAGCTTTGCTGGATAGAGTATTCTTGAATGTAGGTTCTTGCTATTCATCATGTTGAATATTTTTTGCCACTCCCGTCTGGCCTGCATTGTTTCTGTTGAGAAATCAGCTGACAGTCGTATGGGTGCTCCCTTGTAGGTTTTTCTCTTGCTGCTTTTAATATTTTCTCTTTGTCTTTTGCTCTTGATATTTTAATGATGATGTGTCTTGGTGTACTCCTCTTTGGATTCCTTTTATATGGGGTTCTGTGTGCTTCCTGGACTTGTAAGTCTATTTCTTTTACCAGATGTGGGAAGTTTTCAGTCATTATTTCTTTAAATAGGTTTTCAGTATCTTGCTCTCTCTCTTCTTCTGGCACCCCCACAATTCTGATGTTGGTACGCTTGAAGCTTTCCCAGAGGCTCCTTACATTATCTTCACATTTTTGGATTCTTTTCTCTCCTTGCTTTTCCAGTTGAGTGTTTTCTGATTCTTTATATTTCAAATTTTTGACTTGATTCTTGCCTTCCACTAGTCTGCTGTTAGGTCTCTGTATAATATATTTTTTTCAGTCAGTGTATGTTTAATTTCTATTTGGTCATTTATCATCTCTAGTTGGATCTTTTGTATCTCTAGTTGGTCCTTTTGCATCTCCTCTTGGGACTTGATAAATTTATCCATCTTTTCTAGGAGATTCTTGAAAAACCTTACAAGCGTGTTTTTGAACTCTATATCCAGTCCTTTTTTTTCCTCCATTTCTTTTGTTTGTGATCCCTTCCCTTGTCTTGGCATTTTCACTATGCTAGGAGAACTTCTGTGTTGGATTCAGCCTTATGATACCAGACTTGAAAAACCACAAAAGCCTTTCTTGAGCTTGGGAAGGGTGGAGTCTCAGGGCTTAAGGGATCACCTTGCCTTCCAGTTGGCCCACCCTCCACAGCCCCTGAGTCTCACGTGACAGGGTAGTGGCTGGAGCAGTCCCTGTGCCTGCGCACTCTCTCACAGTGCCTCTAGACTGCTGTCCCTCTGGCTCCCCTGCGCTAGGGGACCACACGAGTCTGGGTCCCCAGGGTTTCACCCGAAACTGGGGTTTAGTGAAGTTAGAAGTGGCACAGTTGGGAGGGTCTGTCTCCCGCCCACTCGTGAAAGCCAGCGGCACAATCAGCAGTCTGTCCTCTGTGGCACAGTGCCGTGTGCGACACCAGAGCTCTGATCTTTTGCGACTCCCCTAAATTTCCATACACTTCTCCCTTTTCACAGTCCAAACTCCCCCTGTATGAGTTTGGGCTGGATCTGGGGTTTAGTGTCGTAGGATAAGGAGTCCAATGCCTTTGAGAGTCTCCATTTCCTACCCGCCAGAGAAAGCCAGCCAGGTTCGCCATCACTCGCTCTCTCCACGTGGGCATCTCCGTACCTCAGCTTTTTGCAGCTCCTCTGGGTCTCCGTGAGCCCCTCTCTTTCCCTCTAGTTGTAGAATTTTCACTCCACCAGCTTTCCTGTGGTTCTGGATGATGTCCGTTCTGTCTTTTAGTTGTAGTTTTGAAATTGTTTTGCAAGGCCGAAGTGTAGGTGTTTACCTATGCCACCATCTTGGATTCTCCCAGAAAATTACTTTTTAAAAGAGAGTACATTAATTTATAGAAAGAAATTATGGAATTTCAGGCAATAAGGAATGGATATTTTAATGTGTGAGAGTCTTCTATTATAACATATATCATAGACAACTGCAATTAACAACAAGTTTCATAGAATGATAATAATGAACCTTAATTGTATATTTAATATTATGCATTAACATACTTTATTTTTAATTATTATTATGTTTTGTTGTTATGCCTCACTTAAGGATATTTTTTTCCATTGATTTTTAGAGAGAGCAAGAGGAAGAAAGGAAGGGAGAGAGAGAGAGGAAAAAAAAGATTGATGTGAGGGAGACACATCAATTGGTTACCTCCCACACAGGCCCTGACAGGGCCTGGGGATTGAATCTGCAACCCAGGTACAAGCTCTTGCCCAGGAATCAAACCTCAAACCTTCAGTGCATAGACCAACACTCTAATCACTAAGCAACACCAGCCACAAACTTTATATTTGTTGTTTCTCTTTTAATCCCTTTAACAGCCCTTAGAAGATAGGTACTAGAATTATTCTAAAGAGGCAAGTGTGGGTAGAGAAGTTAAATACATTGGTTAGGATAAAACAAGATACTATAATATAGACCTGAAATCTCATTGGATTATCAAAAAGGAAGATGATTCTTTAATCATGTAACATATATTTCTTAATCATTGGCAGCACCATAGGGGTGCGGCATTGAGTTTCCACATCATGCATGGACAAAGGCCCTGCTGTCTTCAATACATGGCTTCCTAGGTTGCCCTGGATATTCATGTCAGGCCAGCAGCAGGGATGATTGAGATAATGGGGGACTGTGAATTTTTGAGGATCAGAATTCCCACCCACATTTCAGTGGCTCAATCATGTCATTCCTAACTGCAAGGAAGACTAGGAAATAGAGTTCCAGAAGTAAAGGGGGCTGAGTTTAGAGAATAGCTCTCTAATTTCAGCCCTGTGAGATAGTTTACTAGAGATCACACACCAAATAAGTGGAAGAGCAGGATCTGAATACAGTCAGTCATATTCCAAAGCTGACATTTTAACCACAGAGTTAGACTTTCCACTACAGAGGTAAAAAATTTAAAAACTGACTCTCTTAGGTGTTGGCTTATAAAGCAGCCATCACTGTCTTTGGAGATGAGATAGATAACCTTTGGTTCTTTTACTTTGTTTTTTAAAAGTTAGATTTAAAATGGGAGGAGAAGCTAAGATATAGCCAAAACTAAAATACCCAAGAGTGGGGCAGCTATCTAATAATATAGATAGGGTGAGCTGAGATAGGCAAGGAAATGCTTTCAGTGGCGGTAAGGTAGATTTTAACGGTCTGTAATGCAATACCAGCATGTTTGTTAGAAACTGATGACAAAGGAAAAGAAAAAATTGCTTAGCACATACTCTATCAAGAATAGTGTTCAAATGAGAAAGAGCAGAATAAACATAATTAAAAGAACATTGGAAATGAGATGCAAAACAACAACCAGTGCTCAGGTCATTGTCCTAGAACATGAATTCTAAAATCACTGTTTCATGGAGGTGCACACATTCGCCTTCCATTACTCCAAGGATCCAGCCAAAATGAAAGGATAGACAGGGACAGGGGAGAAAATGGGCCCAGGCTTTTCAGAAGATTGAGATACTTCACATTTCTGGTAGGTAGCAAAAGATTGCAAGGGAGCTGACAGATCAGAGGCAAGGAAAGGCGACAGCCTTGCCCCAGCAGCAGGAACAAGGGGGCCATCTGCTCAGAGGGCGAAGCTTTGGGTTGAGAGTCAGCAGGTCATGTGTGAGCAGTGGGACTAAAAAATGGCAAGAGGGGGTAGGGAGAGGAGCGGGAGGCATACACATTAAAGTCCTATACATAGAAGTATCTATCAATGTAAAAATCATAATGTATCTGAAACAAGATAGAATGTGGAAGGGAGTGGCAAAGCGGGGAGTCAAGTTAGGATGTCAATTTTTATGTAAAGTGAATGAGGGTTGAATATTATTTAATGTTGCAATGGTGATTGATAGAGAAACTAAAAAAAGAAAACGCAACATTTTAAATAAAGCATTGAAAAGAGAATAGAACTGTGCTCTCAACATTCAATATTTCCTGCCTAGATTATTGCAGTTCCCTCCGGATGAAGTCTCCCACTGTACACGCCAGTGGTGCCAATCTATACTTCACAGTTCTGCAGAGAGGCCTTTTTAGCACACAAATCTGCCTATATTATTTCTTTGCTTACCATTTCCAACAACTCCTATGAATAAAACTCCAGTTGCTTAGCCTGCCTCAGGGCTCTCGGGAATGTGACTGTGCCCCTGCCTGCCCTTTCTTCAGCTCCCAGCGTTCCCCTTTGTCAATCCTGGGCTCTTCTCCGAACCCTTCATGCTCTTCCCTCCTTTCTAGCTCTGCTTGGGGTGACTTTTTCTGGCTCTCTATTTGACTGAATTTTGCTCACCTTTTAAGATTTACCTAAGCATTATCTTTAGCCGGGGTTAGATATCTCTCTGATTTGGTTAGGAATTAGTTGCAGCTCAAAATCTATTCAGCCAGCTTTTTAAAAAGCAGGCAGAGGAGGAACAGGTGTTCATGACACTATTGGAAGAGCTACAGAGCAGGCTGTAGGTGGAGTTTTCAGGAGTGACTCCTGATTAACAGTGCAGCACTGGCCCCCAGGGGATTGGAGCCTCTTCTATGGTCAGGAAGCCAGAAAATAAGGGAGGTGCCACCACCATTCTTAGCTCTGGGTTTACACTGCCTCTGCCAAGGTCTATGTCAGCATGGTGCCCAGGAAGTTGGGGGCTAGACACAGGCACTGCTGCCACTAAAATCTCAAAACAGCCGAGCCTGTCAGTATAAACAAAGGCAGCAGTAACCAGTGGCCTTTAAATACTTGGGGTATTTACACCCAGGTTCCAAGTCTTTCAGTCTTTGCTTCTGCTTGGCAGAGACTAGTTTCATGTGAAATGGAACTGCAGGGGAACTGGGAAATTAGTCCTTAGCTTTCTAGCCCCTAATGTGCAGAAGAAAGGCATGCCAGAAGGAGGAGGGAAGAAGACTTGAGGGAGCCAGCATGTATATCTGCCCCTCACTCCTTCATGCACTCATATCATCAAGGAAACTGTTCTGTAGTAACACTTAACTCTCATGTTCTACTTAATTGCCCAATTACTCATCTCTCTCATCTGAATAGACTGTCACCTTCTCAAAGGCGAAAACTACTCTTATTCACTTCTAAATTGTGTCTGGCACACAGTAGGGTTTCAGTACATGCTTTTTAAATGAATGAATGAATGAACAAGAAATGTTAGCATCATCTTAGAATTCTCCTTTAATCCACGAGTCAACAGCCCCTATTAATTCTCTGTCCAAAATGTCTTTCTAACAAGCTCTCATCATCTCACCTATTGTAACAACCTCATGATGAGTTTCTATCACTTTCTTCCATCCTGTGGCATAAACACTAAATCACCACTTAACTTTCTAAAATACAGATCTTCTCATATCCAGCCTAAAAGCTTCCATTGGCTTTTCCTTTAGGAAAAGTACACATTCCTGAACATAGCATTCTACCTCTTCCTCCCTCTGTCCACAGCCTATTCTCTAGCGATGGATCACAGCATTCTCGCCCTCACTATCAGCTGGCTAATTGCCCCTCAGTGCAGCCCAAATGATCATGTCCACCCTTCACCATCTAGCTCAAGTGCCACTTATATTAGGGAATTTTCCCATCACCTCTCCCCCAACACTCCCAGCAGATGACATTCATCCCTCTCAGAAGTTTGAAATGTTTACATGGTGTTGTCCAGGGCCTCCAGGGGGTGTTCCTAGGGCCTCCAAAAGCAAGAGAGGAGGCTGAGCAGGTGAGGCTCTGAGCCCCCATCTCTTGTGAGTCGGAGCAGCTCTGCTCCATCTGATTCGTGTATTACATTTCATGTAGAATATTGAAGAAAAGTTTACATTGCAATGGGGAAAGAAAATAGATCTTTCAAAAGGCAGTTGCTAAAGGACTTTGTACTATGGGTATAGCAGTCATCCTAATGAATGAAGTTTAATTACATATGTGTCTGGTACTGCATCCTGCTCATTAGTTAACCCCTTTGTTTAACCTGGTAGAAGTAGCCAATAAAAACTTGCTGAAGAGATAAAGCTTGAAGAAGACATTGTGGTAGACTTCAGCACCATGCAGAGAAGAGAGGATAGGCTTCTTTTAGCTTAACAAAAAGTGAGAACCAAAGGGAATGTTCCAGAGATGGGTGTTTTAGATCCCTGTGAACAATTGTCCATTTGACCTAAGCAATAATGGTCTACCTTGCCAAAGCCTCTGGCAGTGGAATTATCTGCCATGAGTGACACATAAGCCATCCCACTGAAAGTCCTCCCACATCCCTTTGACTTCTGTGCCTCCATGATCTGCTTTTATAATTACAAGTCCCCACTGAAATCCCACATGGCTTGGTGTCTGGATTTTTTGAGACTGTACTATCAGCAGTATTTTCTTTTAGTTGGAAATTAATTGGTTTCATGCTTTGTATTATGGAATCAGTTGCTGTCTGTTTCCAACTAAGGCCACTTGAGAAAGGCAGTACTGGGACTGAAGGGGTGTCAGATGGGGGAGCCAACGCTGTTACCCAAGCAATGCTGTTGGCATCTTCTGGTCACAGATTTACTGGGCAGCACATTTAGAGGAAAATTTATAGCCTCTGCTCCTTGGTAGTAAATGGGCATTCACTTGGCTGAGGTAGTGGATTAGGGGGGGTGGATTCGTAATGGTCTCTATGTGTGGTCAGCAGCCACTTGTCAGCAGCTTTGGAAGTCAAGAGTTTACTTTGCTGGCTATTTCACATTATATGTTTATTGCAGTTTGATTGAGTTTCCCACTTGTAGGTTGGGTAATGGCACATTTTATTCCCAGAACAACTAACTTTTTACTGAAAAACAAGAAGATTGCTTATTATTTCCAGGCCTTGGGATCTTTTGTGTGGAGTGTTTTGGAACATATTGGCAAGCAAAACTAGCAATGACCCCAGGACTGCCAGGGTTCTCGGGGAATTTTGACACAATATGCTTAGAAACATGAAAATAATTTGTTTGCTTGCTTAACTGAACCAAATACCTATTTTTCCAGAAATGTTTTATAAGATGGAAATGTACTAACTGTATCCTGATAGTTCTGTTTTATTGATGTTATTCTAATTAATTCTTAGAGTCCTGGCTAATATCTTCAGGGGAGAATGCTTAGCACGATTAATTAATTTTACTTCTTTTTACCTTTCTATTTCCAGAGATGGTTGTTTAATTAAAGGCTTGTGGCATACTATTTCTCTTTAATAAGGAAAAATGTTTAATTTTATAAATTTTATATATCACATAAGGAAACAAACTCAACAAATAAACTTCAAAGAACATAATTTTATATCAAGACATATTCTCTTCATTCACTTAGCCTTGTGAACAGAAGATTAAACAAAGTATAATTTGCAAATTATATTATAGATAAGAACTGACTTTGACATTCATACTAAATAAAGAGCTGGTCTACAGCACTGAACAATTTTTTTAAATATATTTCATTGATTTTTCACAGAGAGGAAGGGAGAGGGATAGAAAGTTAGAAACATCAATGAGAGAGAGACATCTATCAGTCACCTCCTGCACGTCCTCTACTGGAGATGTGCCCGCAACCAAGGTACATGCCCTTGACCGGAATCGAACCTGGGACCTTTCAGTCCCAGGCGGATGCTCTATCCACTGAGCCAAACCAGTTTCGGAAGCACTGAACAATTTTTGATCACAGAATACTTTTTCTATAGCAAAATCTGTCCTTTATCCCTTAGTCTTGTGTACATTTACACACACATTCCATGTTTGCTTCCTAATTCTATTATGTCACCCTGTTTCCTCTGTTGTTAGTGGGGCAAAGGAGAAATAACAATATTTAAAATGCTAGCTTCTGGTATCAGTATTCTTTCATATCTAACCATTGTTCTATAGCTAATGATTCCCTTTGAAATTCTGGAAGAATCATTAGGTGTCTCACTTTTCTTAAACCTGATGCTGCATTAGCAGGATAGTTTAGTTATTCAGTTTTTGCAACATGAATAAGAAAGGAATTTATGTAATTGTCCATGGCTTAAACTAACAGGATTAAAAACCCAGATAGTTTGTGTTACATGCATATGGCCCATTTTCAAGACTAATTACTTGAGATATGCAAATGGTATCACCACAGAAGCAACAGAAGGAAATATAAAAATATGTGATATAATTATATTTCAGAGAAGGAATAACCAATTATATTACACAGGCTCGGCTCTAAAAGAATCAAGAAACTTCTTGTGTGTGGCTAAGGATCAAACAGTGCTTTATTTTATGGGCTCAAACAAATAACTTCAGAAACCAAAGTCCAGGATTAAAAGGGCTGTCAGAAAAGATGCAAAATCCTTAGCACAGATACAATCTTTGATGCAAATGTCAAAGTTCTAAAAATCGCCTGATAGTGCTGGACAGCCTTTGAAATTTGGTTCTCATGTTGAGCTTGTCAATACATTACCCATTCTGCCAGAGGCTTTTCTTGATTCACTTGGGGAAGGGGGTCAGGGAATATAAAATTTGTTGCTCATTCATTATATGTACAAGGCAACATCTGTTCCCTGCTCATTTTTCATCTGCCTTTCTGCCTTCAGAGTATGTTACATAACCATAGAAATGAACTTTGTGGTTACGATTTGCTAACCTAAAAGTGAAAACAGATAGACAGGCACATCACCTGGGCTAATGTTCAGCTGAAATGCACCAGCTGTTAAAATAGTAAACCCTTTTGTGTTGGTTGGTCAATAGCTACCACCCTGACTCCCAGTGCTATCTGCCCTAGCTGTCCAGCTACCCCCTCCTAGGATTCTAGACTTTTCCATAGACAGCAACTAAAGAATTAATGCCTGGCTCAGCAGGTCTCCAGGACCTGCTGGGGCAGTATGTTAAATATTTTGAACAACCTCTCCACATATCACCTGATTCTCTGGGCAGCAGATTTTCAATAAAAGACAGGGATGTTTCTGCCCTTCCATAGTGTGCAGCACGGTAGTCCTCCCACCCCTCTTAACTGCAGTGAATACATCCCAAGATCCCAGTGGATGCCTGCAACTGTGGATAGGATTGAATCCTATATATTCTGTTTTCTCCTGTACATACATATCTACAATAAAGTTTAATTTAAAAATAATTTCATGGATAAAAAATTCGTTCTTATCACAGATTTTAGCAACCTCAACATATGATATTTTTTTCTTATTAAGTCAAGAACTTTCACCTTTTCACTTAAAGGAAGCACTTTCTGGCTTCTCTTTGTTATATCTGAATTGCCAGCATCTCTACTCTTGTGCATTGGTGACATTATTAAGTAAAATAAGGGTTACTTGAGCCTAAGCACTGTGATACCGCCACAGTCAATTTGATAACTGAGATGGCTATTAAGTGACTAAAAGGTGAGTAGGGTATACAATGTGGATACCCTGGAAAGAGGGATGATTCATGTCCTGAGCACAGGGAATGGGATGGTGCAAGGTTTCTGCATGATATTCAGAATGGTATGAAATTTACTAGTAAAACTTATGAATTGTTTATTTCTCAAATTTACAATTAATATTTTCAAACTACGGTTGACCACAGGTAACTGAAATAGCAGAAAGCAAAACTGTGGGTAAGGGAGGACTGTTGTATAACATTATCCAGTCAGTGTTCTAAGGGGAAAGAGATGGCACACCTAAAGTAAGATAATCTGTTGAGAGTCCATTATCTATATGGTAATTATTTTCAAAGATGTGGGTGTTTATGGAGGTGGGTGTGGAATCACAGGATTAGTGTAGTAACCCAGGGCTAAGAGTGGCAAAACTGCCCTCTTCGTGGGCCCTAATGGGTGGAGGAGTGGCCGTGATATAGAGAAGGCTGCCTTGAAAGGCGTGGCTTTAGGTCAAGCACAAAGTAGATCTGAAGCAGGGATTCTGATAGCCACAGACAACTTGAAATGGGGCCCACATCCTATGAGTTTCCCATTGGCAAAACTCAGTGTGAACCCAGGAATCTCAGAGCTGATGGACAAGGTCTGTAAGTTGTGCCTCCTGGAGCAGTGCTCAGAATGGAGTGGATGGAGAGTGGGGTGAAGGGAAAACAGCCAACCCAACATCTAATTGTCATCCTTCTAAGAATTTTTCAAAATAGTTCATATCCCACATGAAGTGCTCTTCACAAGGAGAACATGTGAAAGATATAGCTTGTTTCTTTAAGTTTATTACATTACATTGGGAAATGTATCTCTTTTTGCTTTGTTGACTAATTTAATTTCATTTTCCATGTTATGATTAGTACTGTATCAAAGCCACAGCTCTCAAATTTTTCACAATCAGGTTTACATTTCAGTATTAGAATGATTTAAAAAGATAGGTGTGCATTTGTTCAGCAAAGATTCCTGAAAATAAGTGATAGAAACTCCAACAGATGTAATTAGTCCTGAAGCAAGGCAGTGTAATTGTTTATTCTCAGTATGATTCAAGATTCAGTAGAGTCCTTGTGATGTCTGTGTGAAAATAAAGCTCTCTTAGAAGCTTAGGAGGTTAAAAAAAAAAAAAAAACCCAAAACTATCTCAAGGAGGTCACAGTTATCTCTCACCAAACTGACTCATGTTATTTTCCCGTGTAAGAACAGATGCTTATTATCTACAGATTGAAAGATCAAAAGATTACAGGACAAAGCAAAACTGCTTTTTTTTTGGCGTTTGTTCCGTTCCAGCTCCACCTCTGAAAAGTTGAGCCTACAGTGGCCTTGGTCAGAGTTGGAGTTGCGCTGCCTGCTCCTTGCCTCTGGATTCCCAATTTTCTATGGCCACATCCACTCCTTGTCAGCTTCAGACTTTGAGGGAGCATTGAGATGTCATAGCATTTGCTTGGTTAGCCAACAGTGGAGAAATGATTTTCAAGATGTGGACAGAAAAAAATCTGATCACTGATGTAATCAACTTGGAAGTGTTGCCATTGCCTACTCTATGAGGGACCCCTGGCCACATTAGGATGCCTGGACCAGTTAGTCCCAGGAGTAACATCCTTACCCCGCAGCTGGTGACAGGGAAGAGGTGAGTAATGGGTACAATTAGGCAAATTGCTTATGATGGGGATCATATTTGCCTTCAGAGACTTTTATAAAGGCTCTTCTGCACTGTGGTGGCCTGCGCTGGCTGAGGGACCACTTTCTTTTAACCAAGGTCCTGGAGGAGCGGGTCTACTCCTTTGTCAATCATAGCTTTTGCACATGTGATGATGTCAGCCCTCCTTGGCACTGAACTACGGAAATCATAACATCCTCACCTCCTAAGGATATAATCTAATGCAAATATATATACAAATAGCTTTGTGTTTGCAGAAATGTTCCATCCAAACAAAGAGGAGAGGAAAGAAGTTTTTAAATCATTTGAACATTGAGTTGTTTTTTTCTTTTAATTATATGCCTTAAGTGAATAGCAAGAAACTTTGATAGTGGAAAAATAACAGATAATGCCAAGTTTAAAATTTATTAAGGGCATACTGATTGCTGTTCAGGTGTTGAAGCAATAATAGAATAGGATTTCTACATTGGCCTCATGAAGCCCACAATAAGGATTTAGGAGCACAAGGGATAGAGAGCAAGGAGTGTTTAGCTGCTAGTGGGAGAGGAGAAACGGGGAAGGCTTCATAAAAGAGGTGACATCTAAGCTGGATTCTGAAGGATAAATTTCAAGCAGAGGAAACAACCTAGGCAAAGGCATGGGGTGTGAAAAATAGCCTGGTGGGTCTGGAGAGGGAGCAGAGACTTTGGAAGGTCGGGTGCTAGGAGCTTGGGCTTCACCCAGCAAGCAATGGGAAGCCATGGCAAGGTCTTAGTCCCAGCATAGCATGGTCAGACAGGCATTTTAGAACCATCAACCTCATGTGGGTACAAGAAATGAACTAAATATTCCTATCCCAAACATTTGTATTGGACCTTAGCACATATTAAATGGCTTTCCAATTTGCTTTAAATTAACAATGAAATTAATTACATATAAGCCAGACTCCTGCCAAGAGACAGAAACCAACCACATCAACTGAAACTAATACAAAATAATATTGAATGTAAACTGTAATTGAAAAATAAAATTTAAAATGAAGAATTAAGGCTAAAAGAAAAAAAAAACAACCACATCAGTTATTTTAATAGACAGAATTCAACTGAAAAGACAGAGCACACTAAGGTGGCATGCTGGTAGTAATAGAAGGAAGCAGCTACCTGCCTGAGGATGAGAGGAACAAGGAAAGAGGTCAGAATCACTAAAACTTAAACCTTTTTGGGGAGGTAGCAGGATGGTCATGCACCATGAGGAGGCTCTGTGAACATGGGAAGAACTGCAAGCTAGAATCAACTGTTACGACTGGGCTGCAAGGCTGCTGCCAGGGTGAAGACGTGAGGCTGGGGAGGCGCCGATAAATAGGAAGCAAACAGAAAGCACAGGAAAGGCAGGCCCCTCTTCCTTCTCCAGCCTGGCTGTCTCCATCCAGCTAACCCCTTCCTGGCAGAGCCTAAGAGGAGCAGCAGACCAGAGTCCCAGCCCAGAACCACCAGGCAGAGCCTTTCAAACTTAGTAACTAGCACCATCGCCCTTCCCAGCATGGGCCAATGTATGGAAAGAAATGGGGCAGATATCCTAGGAGCTAGAAATTTCCTAAAACATTACCAGGTTATTGATAACCTTTTAGGTATAATTACCAATGATTGCTATTAGTTGTCTTTGTGGCCTCTAATTCACTTTCTTCTACTTTTTTTTTTAATGTCTTGAGACTTAATTGCTTTTCCTCTGACACTCCCCCATCCCCACCCCTGGTCTATTATCCTGCAGACAATGGAACTTTAGGGGAAAACCATGAATGGACCCAGACACGTCCAAAGTGAGCAGTGCCATTTCGGGCCTACAGCCTCATGGCTATCTTCTTAGTCATCTTGGGTTATCTGAGGTACATATGTCATTAATAGAAACATCATACTTCCTGTAGTCACTTCCACTTCATTAATGTCCCCGTAAGTGCTTTGCTTAGTAGTATTTGTCCTTGTTTGTAGAATTGAGTTAGGAGTCTTGGTCATGTGAATTAAGCATTTGATTATGTTCTGCTGGCATTTGTCTCCAATTGATTTCAATGTGTATGTCGTGCCTCACCATCAGATGACAGTCTTCTTGAGGGCAGATCTGGGTGGTAGGAGGTTCAAATCCCAGCTCTGATACTTGATAAGTTAACTAAATCTCTCTAAGCCTTTGTTGCCGAAAAAGAGAGGATAATACCTTTTTTTTTTTTTTTTTTACCAGGTTGTGATAATGAAATGAAATGAAAAACACAATCTGGTACTTAATAGGTGATTGCTAAGTTACTTTCCTTTATCTGATATCTCCTTTAACGTATCTCATTATGTTAGAAACACAATTAAAAAAAAAGAAAAAAGGGTCACAGTAGCACAGGTGACCTGACTTACCAAAATAGAGAAGCCATGGAATTCTTTTAGGAGAGAAATCAACATGTCCTCATATAATTTCCCTCCTCCCAGTTATCTGGAACATTGAGTACACCAATAACTGTTTTAAAAATATATAATGGCTGGAAGTTATTTCTGAAGAGGAAGGTCGTCTTCAAAGTGTGTAGACAAGAGCGGCCGGATACTGTGTCAGAACAATAGCTGTGCATTGTCCGTTTCAGAGCTGGCCTCGGCAAGCTAGTATTCCTGTGTTGTTCCCACACAAACAAATCTCAGGCAAAATTTCCATGACCCGGTGGACTGGTGTAAACAACTCACTGCAAGAGCTTTTCACATCTATCCCCATGTCATTCATTTAAACACCCAGAGCTTTCTATGGCGTCTTGTAAGCATAGCTTAAGAATGAATGACTTTTTTAAAATAACAAACATTCACCAGCCCCTCCTCTCAGGATTGTGTTTTATTGCTGAGCACATGTGGTAAACAGCTCGGTTCCTTCCACCAGAGCTGAGGATGGGAGATTAATGGCTGAAGGAAGAGTCCTTTAAAGGCACCAAAGCATTAGCAGGCGGGCTGAGGCCTGCAGGCTGCCAGAGGTCCTGCCTCCGGGGACAAAGGATAATGATAGGCTTTTATTGTTAAGTAGTAGTTAGCACTTGATGGCACTTAATATTTGCAGTGACCTTTACAGCTATTGTTAGTTATTCCTCCCAGTGGCTCTTGTCCACCAACTCCTTCCCCTTCCATTACAGTCCCCTAACCAGTAGGGTTCTCTGTTCATGATTCTGACATTCATTTAGAGGTAAGCTTCATTTGTTCATGAGTAATAAAGAATATTTTCAAGTAAAAATAATATTAAATGCATTTAATATACTCAATGTGAGTTAGATCATGTCACTTTTTTGCTTTAAACACCACAATAGTTCCCCATCTCACTCGGTTTAAAAGCCAAAGCCTTTACAATGGCCTGCAATTCCTGCCATGCTCCCTCACTGTTGGAACCTCACCTCTTACTCCTCACCCTCTCTCTACCCTTGCACCAGCCACACCTGCCTCCTTGCAGCTTCTCCAACCGGAGGGTTTTGTCCCAGGCCTTTGGTTTGTATTTTTTTTTCCACTTCTGAACTTTATTTATTTTTATTTATTTTATTTTTTAATTAAATCCTTATTATTCAGATTATTACATTTGTTTCTCTTTTTTCCCCTCCACCCGGCTCCCACCCCTCCCTCTACCCTTACCTCCCACACATTGACCTTATCCATAGGTGTATGATTTTTGTCCAGTCTCTCCCTGCACCCCTCTCACCCTTTTCCCCGTGAGAATTATCAGTCCACTCCGTTTCTGTGCTCCTATTATATTCACCTGTCTATTCTGTTGATAAAATTTTTAATTCACTTAATTTTTAGATTCACTTGTTGATAGATATGTATTTGTTGTTCATAATTTTTTATCTTTTACCTTTTTCTTCTTCCTCTTCTTAAAGAGTACCTTTCAGCATTTCATATAATACTGGTTTGGACTTGATGAACTCCTTTAGCTTTTTCTTATCTGTGAAGCTCTGTATCTGCCCTTCAATTCTGAATGATAGCTTTGTTGGATAAAGTATTCTTGGTTATAGGTTCTTGCTATTCATCATGTTGAATATTTCTTGCCACTCCCATCTGGCCTGCATAATTTCTGTTGAGAAATCAGCTGACAGTCGTATGGGTGCTCCCTTGTAGGTAATAAACTGTTTTTCTCTTGCTGCTTTTAATATTCTCTCTTTGTCTTTTGCTCTTGGCATTTTAATGATGATGTGTCTTGGTGTAGTCCTCTTTGGATTTCTTTTATATGGGGTTCTGTGTGCTTCCTGGACTTGTAAATCTATTTCTTTCACCAGATGTGGGAAGTTTTCAATTATTTCTTCAAATAGGTTTTCCATCTCTTGTTCTCTCTCTTCTTCTGGCACCCCCACAATTCTGATGTTGGTACGCTTGAAGCTTTCCCAGAGGCTCCTTACATTATCTTCTCATTTTTGGATTCTTTTTTCTTCTTGCTTTTCCAGTTAAGTGTTTTCTTATTCTTTATATTTCACATTTTTGACTTGATTCTTGCCTTCCTCTAGTCTGCTGTTAGGACTTTGTATAATACTTTTTATTTCAGTCAGTTTATGTTTAATTTCTAGTTGGTCCTTTTTTATCTCTAGTTGGCCCCTTTTCATCTTTTCTTGGGACTTGCTAAATTTATCCATCTTTTCTAGGAGATTCTTGAAAAACCTTATAACCATGGTTTTGAACTCTAAATCCAGTCGTTTGTTTTCCTCCATTTCTTTTGTTTGTGATCTCTTCCTTTGTCTCTGCATTTTCACTATGCTGGGAGAACTTCTGTGTTGGATTCAGCCTATGATACAAGACTTGTAAAACTTCAAAATCCTCTCTGTTGAGCTTGGGATGGGTGGAGTCTCGGCGTTTAATGGATTGCCTTGCCTTCCATGGCCCCTGGGTCTCACGTGTCTCTGGGTAATTGCTGGAGCAGTCCCTGTGCATGCGCGCAGTTCCTCTAGACCACTGCCTTTCCGGCTCCCCTGCACTCAGGGACCATATGAGTCTGGGTCCCCAGGGTTTTGCCCAAAACTGGGGTTTATTGGAGTTAGAAGTGGCACAGCTGGGAGGTTCTGTCTTCTGCCCACTCAGGAAAGCTAGCGGCACAATCAGCAGTCAGTCTTCTGCACACAGTGCTGTGCGTACCACTAGACTTCTGCCCTCTCATGCTCCCTTAAATTTCTGTGCACTTTTCCCTTTTCACAGTCCATACTCCCCCCCGCTCCCATATGAGTTTTGACTGGATCTGGGGTTCAGTGCCATAGGATAAGGGGTTCAATGCAGTTGGGAGTCTCTATCTCCCTCCCGCCAAAGAAAGACAGCCAGGTACTCTGGCACCTGGTCTCTCCACGTGAATGTCCCCTTACCTCAGCTCTTTTCAGCTCCTCTGGGTCTCCGTGAGCCCCTCTCCTTCCTTCTAGTTGTAGAATTTTCACTCAGCCAGCTTTCCTGTGGTTCTGGATGATGTCCATTTTGTCTTTTAGTTGTAGTTTTGAAATTGTTGTGTGAGGCTGCAGTGTAGATGATTCCCTATGCGGCCATCTTGGATTCTCCCCCTTAACTATCTGTCCCAGGCCTTTGGATTGAATATCTCCTTCTCTGAAATGTCTTTTTTCCACATACTGAAATGGCTAACTCACTCATCCCCTTCAAGTATTTGCTTAAATGTCACCTTCTCAGAAAGGTCTGCCCTTTCCGCTGAATTTAAAACCACAACTGTGATCAAGTCCTTAAAGCTTTCTAACAAACCACATAATTTGCTGTTTATTTTCTCGTGCCACCCCTTCCCCATCATAAGACTGTAAAATCCACAAAGGTAAGGGCCTTTTTCACTGCTAGATACCAAATGCCTAGAACAATGCATCTATACTAATAAAAGCCTAGGTGGCCCTTGTGCCCTCACATCATCACAAGATGGCCACCCCCATGTCATCACAAATAGCACCACAAGATAGCCACCCCACTGGTGTCACAAGGTGGCCATCACAAGATGGCTGGCGAGGGAAGGCAGTTGGGGGCCACTGGGCCAGGAGGGGAGCAGTTAGGGAGCAATGAGGCTAGCAGGCAGAAGCAGTCAGGGGCAATCAGGCAGGCTGGCAGGCAAGTGGTTAGGAACTAGCAGTCCCGGATTGTGAGAAGGATGTCCAACTGCTGGTTTAGAGGAGAGCAGTATCCCCTGTGGGATCAGGCCTAAACCAGCAGTCAGACATCCCCCAAGGGGACCCAGATTGGAGAGGGTGCAGGCTGGGCTGAGGGACATCCCCCTCCCCCAGTGCACAATTTTCATGCATCAGGCCTCTAGTGTAATATTTGCTGAGTGATCAACTACTACTTTGAAGGTCATTATCATGAAATTCGACCTACAGACTTAGGATGTGTCTTGATATTTAACTTATCTTTATATTACTTAACAGTAGTTCCTATGCCCACTTACAACAAACAATTCATTTTGATAGCAACTCCATAAAGAGAAATGAAACACATAGATTTTTAAAGTTGCAAAGTAGCATAAAATCTAAGGGTTGCAGCACAGGAAAGGACTTATAGGTTTTCTAGTCCAGAATCATCTATTCTGATCTTACCAACAGCATTGCCATGTTGCATTCATCCCCCTTTCCATCTTCACAAGGAGGTAGAGTGGGTGCTCAGTGGGTGGTAACTACTCCTGTTATGACCTGATGTGGTTTGAAGTCCCCTCCCTATTCTGATTGTTCTCCTATAGTTCATTTAGATCTTAGGATTGTGATGCCCAGAAAAGTGCACGGTACACCAGGTGAGCTTGAATAAAATAGTGGAAAAGGACAATCACTGCCCACAGGGAAGGAGATCCCTTTTAGAAGATCTAAATGCTGTCCTATTACCTGCCGTCAATCCTGTCTTAGTCATTTACACTGGCTGCAGATATTGAAATTACTGTCAGTCAATTCCTCAGCACCTCTTTACTTAGCCTGTTACTGATCCATCTCACTTGGCCTGTCCTTGGGTAATTGATTTCGTCTTTTTCAAAAATGTCCTTTTTTTTTAAGTGCCACATGTTTGTTGTGGAATCTTTGACAAATGCAGAAAATCACAAAGAAGGAAATTAAAGTTACAATGAATAGAATGATCTACAAATAAGAACTATTAATATAAACTTATATATCTTTCCAGTATTTATGTGTTTCTTTTTTATAAAATTAAGTTCACACTATTCAAACCATATTCTGAGTCTGCTATTTCTCACCATTTTTTCCCTCTTAAGCCACCATCATTTCTTTCTTAAAATGGTGCAAAATTACTAATACCCCAAAACTGGTTTCCCTATTTCTTTTCTTTTCTTTTTTTTTTTTAATACATTTTATTGATTTTTTTTTACAGAAAGGAAGGGAGCGAGACAAAGAGTTAGAAACATCGATGAGAGAGAAACATCTATCAGTTGCTTCCTGCACATCCCACATCGCAATCAAGGCACATGCCCTGGACGGGAATTGGACCTTTCAGTCTGCAGGCTGACGCTCTATCCACTAAGCCTAACTGGTTTCGGCTGGTTTCCCTATTTCTAATCTAACTCTCCACAGTTTGTTCTCCAGTGTGACCTTTTAAAATCATAACCGTCCTGTTCTCAACTGTCCAATGGCTTCCCAAATCACATAAACGAAAATGCATGCTTCCCCTGCCTGGCAGGGCGGGGCATGCTGAGGCCTCTTCAACCTCATTCCCTCCTGCTCTCCGTTGTGCTGTGCTTCCTCCAGTCCAAGTCTTTTCCTGCTTTTGGGCCTTTGCTCTTCCCAGCATTTCAGTTCACTGGTCAGTACCATCCCTCAGAGACCACCTTTCTCAAGGAGTACCTCTGTCTGCATCACATGCACTCCCTTACTCTGATTCATATTCTTCATTGCCTTAATTATTCTTCTATAACATGATTTTGATGACTGTAATATTCCATCATATCTATACACTATCAATCCCCTACGGTTTGACTTTTTAGTTTGTTTTCCTTATTGGGTATTACAATGTATAGCAAATACTTTATTTTTATAGCTTTCATTGTGTAAGATTCTACCATTTTAGCTTGATAGAGGTGGTGGGGATCCTGATAACTTCTGTAATCAGTACTGTTCTGAATATTTTTATACATACTAATTTAATCTACCTCATCCAGTGGGGTAGATACTTTTTTTGTGGCTTCTTGGTAGGCATACAGTTTTTAAATTTTACTTTTAATTACAGTTTACCTTCAGTATTAATTTGTAATACTTTCAGGTATACAGCACAGTGGTTAGGCAATCATATGCTTTACAAAGTGTTCCCCCCAATACATCAAGTGCTGACCTGGCACCATATATAGTTATTACAGTATTATCAACTATATTCCCTATGCTGTACTCTACATCCGGTGGCTATTTTTAACTACCAATTTGTACTACTTAATCCTTCCTCCTTTTTCACCCCATCCCTCAAACACCCTCCCATCTGGCAACCATTAGTCTGTTCTCTGTATCTCTGAATCCTTTTCAATTTTCTGTTTGTTTTTTTCTTCTTTAGATCCCATATATAAGTGAAATCATATGGTATTAGTCTTTCTCTGACTTATTTTAGTTAGTATAATACCCTCTACGTCCACCCATGCTGTCACAAAAGATAAAATTTCACTCATCTTTTGACAGAGTAACATTCCATTGTATAAAGGTACCACTGCTTTTTTATTCATATTCTGTTGATGGGCACTTGATTTGCTTCCATATCTTGGCTATTGTAAATAATGCTACAATGGATATAAGGATACATACATTCTTTTGCATTAGTGTTTTGGATTTCTTCAGATATATTCCCAGAAGTGGAGTCACTAGCTCATAAGGCAGTTTCATTATAAATTTTTTGAGGACTCTCCATTCTCTTTTCCATAGTGGCTGCACCAATCTGCATTCCCACCAATAATGCACAAGGGTTCCCTTTTCTCCAAATCCTTACCAACACTTGCTTTTTGTTGAATTATTAATGACAGTCATTATAACAGGTGTGAGGTAATATCTCGTGATTTTAATTTGTATTTCTCTGATGATTAGTGATGTTGAGCATCTTTTTCATGTTTATTGGTCATCTGTATGTTCTCTTAGGAGACATATTTCTTCAGGTGCTCTGTCCATTTTTTAATTGGATTGTTTTTTGGTTTTTGGTGTTGAGTTATATGAGTTCTTTATAAATTTTGGATATTAACCCCTTATCATATGTATCATTAGCAAATATGTTCTCCCATTTAGTGGGTTGTTGCTTTATTTTGTTGATGGCTTGTTTCCTTTGCTGTGCAAAAACTTTTTAGTGTGATATAGTCCCATTTGTTTGTTTTTCCCTTGCCCGAGGAGACAAAAGAGTACTATGAGAAATGTCCAAAATTTTACTGTCTGTTTTCTTCTAAGAGTTTTATGGTTCCAACTCTTACATTTAAGTCTTTAACCCATTTTGAGTTGATTCCTGTAAAGGGTGTAAGAGATAATCTAGTTTCTTCCTTTTCTTTTCTTTTTTTTTTGCATATATGTGTCCAATTTTTCTAATACCATTTATTAAATAGATTGTCTTTACCCCTTTATAAGTCCTTGCCTTCTTTGTCAAATATAAAGGACCTTATAGGTGTGGGTTTGTTCCTGGGTTCTCTGTTCTGTTCCATTGATCTATGTGTCTGTTTTTATGCCAGTACCATGCTGTTGGGATTACTAAAGCCTATATATAGTATAGATTGGTATCGGGTAACATGATACCTCCAACTTTGTTCTTCATTGTCAAGGTTGCCATGATTACTTGGGGTCTTTTGTGGTTCCACATAAATTTATTGGAATTTTTATTTTAGTTCTGTGAAATATGCTATTGGTAGTTTGATAATAATTACATTGAATCTGTAGATTGCTTTGGGTAGTATGGACATTTTAATGATGTCAATTCCTCTTATCCATGATCATGATACATGCTTCCCTTTGTTTGTATCTTCTTCAGTTTCTTTTTTCAGTGTCATATAATTTTCCAAATACAAGCTTTTTATCTCCTCAGTTAAATTTATTCCTAGGTGTGTGTGTGTGTGTGTGTGTGTGTGTGTGTTTAATGCAGTTGTAAATGGGATTTTTTTCTTAGTATCCATTTCTAATAGTTCCCTTGTTGGTGTATAAAAATGCAACTGATTTCTGAATATTTTGTATCTTGCTATTTTACTGAATTTATTCCTCAGTTCTAGTAGTTTTTTGGTGGAATCTTTAGGGTTTTCTATTTACAGTATCATGTTATCAGCAAATAATGATAGTTTTACTTCTTTAATTTCAATTAGGATGCCTTTTATTTATTTTTTCTTGTCTGATTGCTGTGGCAAGGACTTCCAGTACTTTGTTGAATAAGAGTGGTGAAAGTGAACATCCCAATCTTGTTTCTGATCTTAAGGGACACACTTACAATTTTCTCCATTGTGTATATGTTAGCTTTGGGTTTTTCATATCTGACCTTTATTATGTTTAGGTATGTTCCCTCTAATCCCACTTTGCTGAGAGTTTTTATCATTAAGTGGACACTAGATTTTTTTCTAATGCTTTTTCTACATCTATTTATCATATGATTTTTATCCTTCATTTTGTCTATGTGGTGTATCATGTTAATTGATCTGTGGATATTGTACCAACCTTGTATCACTGGAATAAATCCCACTTGATCATGGCTTATGATCTTTCTAATGTATTGCTAATATTTTGTTGAGGATTTTTGCATATATGTTCATCAAGGATATAGGCCTATGATTTTCTTTCTTTGTAATTATCTAGTTTTGGAATTAGGATAATGCTGCCACATTAAATGGGCTTGAAAGTCTGTGGTTCTCCTAAAATTTTTGGAATAGCTTAAGAAGGATAGGTGTTAGTTCATCCTTGAATGTTTGCTGAAATTCACCTATGAAGCCATTTGGTCCAGGACTTTTGTTTGTCAAGTGTTATTTTCTTACTGCTTTGATTTTGTTAGTATAAATTGGTCTGTTCAGATTCTCTGTTTCTTCTTGATGTAGTTTTGGAAAATTGTATGTTTATAGAAACTTATTAGTAATTCCAAGTTATCCAATTTGTTGGTATATAGTTTTTTGTAATATTTAAAAAAATACTTTATATTTACTCAGTGTTAGATGTTACTTCTCTTCCTTTCTGATTTTATTTATGTGGTTCCTCTCCTTTTCTTGATGAATTTGTTTAAATATTTATCAATAGTGACTATTTTTTCAAAGAAACTGCTCTTGATTTCATTGATCTTTTGTATTATTTTTTATACTAAAGGCCCGATGCACAGATTCTTGCAATTGGTGGAGGGAGGGGAGATCCCTCTTAGCCTGGCCTGTGCCCTCTCATAATCCAAGACTGCCTCATGCACACTCCCTTCTGAGGATTGAGCCCAAATCCAGGCATATGCCCTGACCAGGAATTGAACCGTGATCTTTATTTTCTTCTACTCACTTGGCTTTGTTTTTTGTTCTTTTTCTAGTTCCTTTTGATGTAAGGTTAGATTGTTTATTTGAGATCTTTCTTGTTTCTTGAGATATGCCTGTAATGCTATAACTTTCCCTCCTAAGACTGTTTCACTGTGTCCCATAGATTTTTGGGTTGTTGTATTTTCCTTTTCACTTTTGTCTCAAGGTATCTTTTGATTTCTTCCCTAACCTCATTGTTAAGCCTTCATTGTTTAGTAATGTGTTATTTAGCCTCCATGTGTTTTTAAGTTTTTTTCTTGTAATTGATTTCCAGTTTCATACTATTGTGGTCACTTGAAAGGAATGTATATTCTGCTGTTTTGGGATGAAATGCTCTCAAGATATCAGTTAAATCAATCTGGTCTGGTATGTCATTTAAGGCTACTGTTTTCTTATTGATTTTCTGTCTGGAAGATCTATCCATTAATGTCAGTGGAGTGTTAAAATCCCCTAATAAGTATTACTGTAGATCTCTACCATTGTATCTATTGAGATTTGCTTTATGTATTTATGTGCTTTTATGTTGGGTGCATAGATGTTTACAAGGATTGTAGCCTCTTGTGGGATTGATTCCTTTATCATTATGTAATGCCCTTCCTAATCTTTCATTATAGCTTTTGTTTTATAGTCTATTTTGTCAAATATAAGTATTGCTATTCCAGCTTTTTTTCATTTGAATTTGAGTATCTATGTGTGTCTTTAGTTCTGAGGTGGGTCTCTTGTAGACAGCATATATGAGTCTTTTTAACCATTCAGCTAGCTACCCTATCTTTTTTGATGGGAGAATTAATCTATTTACATTTAATATGTACATATTTATTGACATTTGCTATTTACATTTAATATGTACATATTTATTGACATTTGCTTTTTTATAACTATGTTCCTTTTTCCATTCTTCTTAAGTTCCTTTAACATTTCTTATAATACTGTTTTTATGGTGATGAACTCCTTTACCTTTCTCTTGTTTGGAAGTTTTTATGTCTCCTTCAATTTTAAATTATAAACTTACTAGGTAGAATAATCTTGGTTGTAGATCATTGCTTTTCATCACTTTGAATATTTCATGCCAATCACTTCTGGCCTGAAATGTTTCTGTTGAGAAATTAGCTGACAATTTTATAGCAATTCCCTTGTAGGTAACTACCTTTTAAGATTCTCTCTTTGTCTCTAATTTTTGCCATTTTAATTATGATGTGTTTTATTGTGGGCTTCTTTGGATTCATTGTCTTTTTGGACTCTCTGCACATCCTGGACTTGTGTGTCTTTTTCTTTCACCAAAGGAAATGGTGAAGGGGATTTTTTAGTGATTATTTATTCAAATAGGTTCTCAATCTCTTATTCTCTTTCTTATCTTTCTGGTATTCATAGGATGTAAGTGTTGTCACACTTTATGTTGTCTCAGAGGCTCCTTATAGTACCCGAACTTAATTTTTTTTTCTCTTTTCTGCTTTTATTGGGTGTTTTTTGCTACTTGATCTTCTGTTTCATCTAATCTGCTGTTAGTTTCTTCTAGTGTGCTCATTTTTGCTGTTGTAGTCTGCATTTCTGGCTGGTTCTTTTTTATGGTTTCTATGTTCTTTTAATGCTTCCTATTTTTTTGTTGAAGTTTTTACTAAGTTTCTTGAGCATACTTATAACAATAGTTTTCAACTATTTTTTAAAAATATATTTTATTAATTTTTTACAGAGAGGAAGGGAGAGAGATAGAAAGTCAGAAACATTGATGAGAGAGAGACATCAATCAGCTGCCTCCTGCATGCCCCACAGTGGAGGTGTGCCCGCAAGCAAGGCACATGCCCCCAACCGGAATAGAACCTGGGACCTTTCAGTCCAAAAGCCGGCGCTCTATCCACTGAGCCAAACGGGTCTTGGCTATTTTTTGTTTTTACAAACGAAAAGTAAATGGTATTTTGCTTGTGTCTATTTTATTTAGTTGTTTTTCTGGGGATGGGGAGTTTCTGTTCTTTTATTTGTGGCATGTTTCTTTGACTCTCTATTTGGCTACCACTCTGTATTTTTTTCTGAATATTAAGTAGATTTACTATATCTCTAGGTCTTGGTATGATGACTTTATGTATAGGTATCTTGTGAGGCTCAACAGCACAGTCTCCCTGCTCTATAAATGTTCCTTGTGTGGGTTATGTGATCCCTCCTGTTGTAGTTGAGTCTTGGTTACTGTTGGCCCATCTGTGGGTGGGATTGTACCTCAGTTCTGATGATTATGAGGATCGATCATGAACACAGTGTACGAGCTGCTGTGCCAGGGCTCATCCACAAAGTGGAATTCACTCTTGTAATTGATTTCCAGTTTCATACCATTGTGGTCAGAGAAGATGCTTAATAGGATTTCAATGTACTTAAGTTTATTGAGACTTGACTTATGAACTAGCATGTACTCTATCCTACAAATGTTCTATGTACTTATCAATAATCACTTTAAATGTAAACGGATTATCAGACACTTGTTGATATCTCCCTTTGGATGTGCTTCTTGTAGAGCTCATTGGATTGTAGTCTGATGTGTTCTGAATCCCACCATCAGGTGTTTTGGTTCAGATCAATGTCAGGCACTATGATTTGAGCTACCTGTTTGGAGCTACAAAATGCCCACAGTTTTTGACTGCCTTTGTTAGTTCTGGATGTGTGTGGGAGGGGCCAAGTTGCATACCAAGGCCAGGTCCTACTAGCACCTAGCCCAGGTACAGGTCAGCAAAAGGCCCAAGGCACTCTGAGATCTGCCCCCACTTGCCCACTACCTGTTAGCTCAGTCACTGAAAGAGCCTCTGGTGGTACACAAGTTACATGAAGTAGGTTCTCAGTGAGTCCTGAGTAGGGGCAAGTGGTGTTCACTGGATTGATACAAATTCAAACTTGGCACCAATGCTGGGGCTGACGCCAGTCAGAAAAAGTCTCAGGTTATACCAAGGCCAAGCACCACTTAACAGGTGTCTGCATATCTTCATGGTGAGGTAGGGTTTCGAGTTGCTAGAGGGAGAGTGGGAGGCTAGCAGAGGTCATTGGAACCAAACAGACTGAGATTTGCTTGTGTGAAGGGGTTGCTCTGCACAGGACCGGTGACCCCAGTAGGATGTGTGAGGTATAAAGTGGCCCTTGTGCTAGACCCATAAAATTCGATCTCTCTCTGATTCTGCCTAGACTTCCTAGAGAGCCTTCCAAGAGAGTTTCACCAGGGGCCAGGCTGGCTGTAGATACCTGACAATCCTGCAGGGCAGGAGCTCAGCAGGATGGGACCAGTGGATTCCCTGGGTGGGTGGGTGGCAGTGCAGGTTAGTGGTGCAGGATGGAAGGGAATAGACCATGCCTCAGAGGCACACAACTCAGTCTCTGCCACTCCAAGTCTGCCCAGACCTCTTCTTGCTCCCTCCAAGAAAATCTATTCCACAGAGCCAAACAGCTACTCCTTGGCTCAGCAGGGTGGGGCAGCAGGAAGTCAGGAGGGTGAGGCTATTGCATTCCCCCAGGCTGATGCCATATGGACAAGAGTGCTTGACCCAGGAAAGATGGCTTCTGTGAGTGGCGTGGGAGAAGGACTCAGTACCGAGACCCTGGCATCTGTCTCTTTAACTTTCCCACACAACTCAGTCTTTCTTCCCATGACTCCAGTTGGCTCTGAGCCGCCATCCCTCCCCTGGAGCCCAGGGTGAGTGGCTGCAAATGAGATTTTGTGTGTGGCCCTTTAAAAGGGTACCTGGGTTTCTAGCAGATTCTTGTCTCTCCCTGATGGACAGAATCCCCACTGATTTTCATAGCTAGATGTTATGTGAGCTTCTCTTCCTAGCTCTGCTGAGTGCCCACATAACATCTAGCTATGAAAATAAGTGGGGATTGAGACCCCACCCTCCTCACGGGGCAACCTTTATAGTATGATATCCCTTTAGATTCTCAAGTAGGTGTGGGGCCAGCCCTTTTTGTGTCTCTGCCCTTTTTACTAGTCTTGATGTGGCTTCTTCTCTAAATATTTGGTTATAAGACTTCCATTCAGCTAATCTTCCGGTGGTTATTCAAGCTGATTGTTCTATATTTTAGTTGGAATTCTAGTTCAATCCTGGGAGGAAGTAAGTGTGACTTCCATCTACTCCACTGCCATCGTGGGCCCTGGTAGATGCAATTATTATCCCCATTTCTAGATTAGGAAATTGAGTCAAAGAGTATAAGTAACTTTAAAATCACACAACTAAAAAGAGGTGGAGCTTGGATCCAAACATAAGCTAGGCTCTCTGCTTCCACACAGCAGTGCTCTCAGCCCTTCATCACCCAACAGTGGCCTCCTGGTCTTCCTCCCAGCAGATGTCAGCAAACTCCCATTGTCCTGCAAGTCCATACCCCTGTCTGTATAGACTGAAGGCACTGAAGGCATTGAAATCCTTCCATGCTCCCCAGTCCTCTTTGGGGGTTAGAGTTGAACCACTCTGAATGTTCCTAATTGTACGATCTTGGAGCCTGTATGTTTCTGCCTGTTTCGCATAGAGATTGTGCAGCCTTGTTTCTTACTATTTCCTAACTCTATACAGTAATGTCTGTGCACAAATTTACCATCTAAAGAATGCGGTGAGAGAGATGAGGTTGATCTGACCAGCATTCATCTTTCTGGATCAACATGGTCTTCTAATCTGGGCTAGAATTTTGCTAAAAGTCTTTGTTACTAAAATTTAGACATTTATCCTCTGCAAGTCTCTGGAAGTTCTACCATGCTTCATAAACTCATATATTGTCAGAGTGCCATGCTTGCAGATGTTATAATCATGAATTCATGTTCTTTAGGGCTACTCGTTTTGCCCTCTTTGTTGCAGTGACTATTTGGGTGCATGGATAGACAAGTGCTGAGATATAATTCATTGGTGCCTCGAGACTTAAATGCAGCAACCAGGTGCTCTCCTCCTATCTCTTCACTATCTCAGACTGTAATTTCCTCTTGGCCCTGTTTTTGTTCTCCTTTCTGGCCCACAGATCCTTCTTCTTGATAGAGCAGATAGAAACAAACTAGATGAGTAATTCTGTTTCACTTTACCATCTCTAAATTTTTAAAATATATTTTATTGATTTTTTTACAGAGAGGAAGGGAGAGGGATAGAAAGTCAGAAACATTGATGAGAGAGAGATATCGATCAGTTGCCTCCTGCACACCTCCTACTGGAGATGTGCCTGCAACCAAGGTACATGCCGCTGACCAGAATCGGACCTGGGATCTTTCAATCTGCAAGCCAATGCTCTATCCACTGAGCCAAACCGGTTTCGGCCCATTTCTAAATTAACTGTCTCATCTGCCCTGAGCCTAGGCCAATTTTCTCTTGTTCTTTTCTTGTTCTGAACATACTTCAGTGACTCCTATTGTTGTTCTATGTGTGCATTAACACCAAGCCCAGCCTTCTATTCCCCTGACTTGATTCTTTCATTTATGTAATTCCTTTGTATCTGCTCTTGGCTACCAATTCCTTCCTCCTGCCTTTGTAAGTATCCTTGAAATATATGAGCTCACTGCAGACATAGTGATATCTATGGATAACTGCCTCTCCTCTTCCTCCCCAGAGTTAGGTACGAAAAGGTAGTCAGAATTATATTATGTGGAGCCTCTGGTTTTTCTAGAATCTATTTTTATGATTAGACTGGAGTATAACCTAATTAGACTAATTCAACTAATCTAGATTAGAGCCTCTGACCATAGGATCTAGCCTAGTGCCTTACATATAGGAGGCCTGCAATGATGGTGACAACAACAGTCCATTTTTATTGAGTATTTACCATGATGGAGGCACTGTGCTAAGGGACTTTTATGCATTGTCTCCTTTAATTATCACAGTAAACATATAGGATAGGTCCTGCTCTTCATCATTATAGTGAGGAAGTTAAGATACAGGGAGGTGCCATTTGCACGGCTGTGAAGACAGAGTCAGGGGCCTGACCCAGTCTGTCCAGATTCCTGAGTGTGCCCTTTAACCTCCACATGATGCTGCCCTTGGAGTTTGGTTAAGACCATGAATCACACCTTCTTTTCCTTGGACTTGTAGAACTCTATTTTCCCACAGTCCCAGGAAAACAAACTGCTATATTCCCTTCTTCGGCTCTTATAAATCCTATGATGACAAGGTCCTTTTTCTCTCCAAGAGCCAGTCACCTCCACTCTGTCATCCATCTAATTCTTCGTCATTGGCCAAAAATAGCTCCAAGCAGCAGCTCTCTGTGCTGCATTCTTGTCCTTCTGTGACATGGGATGGTCAGCAGAGCAAGGCTTGAGGTAAATAGCTGATCTGCCTCTGGCACAGTGGGACTCATATCAGACCCCTGATGATACTTCTATCATCCCTCAGCCTGCAGGGAGCAGGGCTGTTGATGGGGTGACAGGTGCACCCAGCCAGGTGGTCTGTGGAGAGCTGACCCTCTGTCTTGTCCCCTCCTCACTGAAATTTTCATACTCTGGGAATAATACTTTGAAGATTTTTCTTCAACTATGATTTACATGCAACCTATTGTTAAAAAGAATGTGAAATTATTTACAATAAAACATGTCTAATCTAGGACAGTTAAAGCACATTTTAGAGAGAGACAGTCCATGAAAATACTCACTAGTACTTCCTCAGCTCAGCAAGCCTCAGGGTAAGGCAGCAGAGGGGCAATTGCATGAGTTAATCCTAAATTTAGAGTAGCTAGTCTGCCCATGGGTCATAGCCAGAGTAATCCATCATTGTCATCAACAAAGAACCATAGTAAATTTGTCTTTAAACTTTAAGACCCAATTCACATGTTATACACACAGAACTCACACTATCCATTTGTCTTTCTGCTATTATTTTTAAGCACAGAATTGGTATAAGTCACAGTGGAACCTTTTAAATTTACCACATTTGCTTCAAGGGAAGCTGATTCTCTGGCCTAGCTCAGTTGTCGGCAAACTCATTAGTCAACAGAGTGGCAAACCTTGGCTCACAAGCCACATGTGGCTCATGAGCCGCAGTTTGCCGACCACTGGCCTAGCTGCTGAACATGATTTCGAGGGAATAGCTGATAAGGAATGAATGAATGTGTTCATGGTCCTGTAATACCAATGAATCAGTCCTATACTGACTGTGCCACAGACAATTCGTTCATTAATGGGGTGTGTCCACTAGCAGCATATCCCATTGTAACTGAGGCTGGCACTAGAAGAGTTCTGAGTCAGACGGATAGCCAGTAATATGACTCAGGACATCATGGGGCAGGGCAAGGAGCACAGTGACTTTGATAACCCTGTCCAGACATGCACCTACAATCACCTTGGTAGTTTCACATATGACTATGTCCATTCTACAGCCAGATGGGAAAATAGAGGGGAAACTTTGTCAGGGAAGGGTGGGCTTGTGAATTTCTATGCCATTCGAGTGTAACAGCACAGAAAGTGACCAAGGGAATCAGAGCAGAGATTCACTGAGGACTCTGGTGGGCATTTTCTTGCTTCCCTATGATTCTAAAGGGACATTTCTATAGTTCACTGAAAGAAATCACAGTGCTAAGGCAACCTGGAAAATGATTACTGGCCAGGTTCAGTTTAAAACAAATAGGTGTGCACAATGAACTATCTGGCAAGAGATCACACTAAAACTCTCTTAGTTCTTTGTTTCCCTAATGTGTAGGTATTTAGGTAGATCTGGGTATGTGGGTATTTATGGGACACGTTGTAGTATTCTTTTTAAATATATTTTATTGATTTTTTTACAGAGAAAAAGGGAGAGGGACAGAAAGTCAGAAACATTGATGAGAGAGAGACATCGATCAGCTGCCTCCTGCACGCCCCCCACTGGAGTTGTGCCCACAACCAAGGTACATGCCCCTGACCAGAATCAAACCTGGGACCTTTCAGGCCGCAGGCCGACGCTCTATCCACTGAGCCAAACCTGTCTCGGCCAAGTTGTAGTATTTGTTGTAGGCAGTAAAATCCTGTCTTCATGGCAGATCCATTTACTCCCAGCTCACATGGCTCTCGCTGATCTCCAGAGTAAACAGAAGGTATAGCAGTGACAGCTGGCACCCGAGTTCACTGTTTAATGCAGTTACTGTTTTACGTGGAGCCACGAACTCAGAGAACCAATCACGACTTAAACCAAGGAGGAGGACCCAGAGCAGGGTTTTGGGAATAGAATGTAGTCACACATCTTAATAGATACCATCAACCAAACTATAGTAACATGGACTTTTTAGAGCGCTACGGAACTTTGATGTTGTCCAGTCTTAAAAAACAAAACAAACGAAACAAAAAAACAAAAAACCCATTCCTCACTTTATAGAGCTGGAACCAGACATAGGTTAAATAAGAAATTCCTTGCCTACATAAACACACACACACACACACACACACACACACACACACACAAACAGACAAACAAAAAAACCTAGTTAGTAGCAAAAATAGGATGACAGTCTTTATCTCTTGCTGCAAATCCAGATAGTTTTCAGCCACGGTGGGTTCAGGCTTAGGAAGTTATTCTCCAAAGCCAATCTGCTCACAAAAACAGTGTCTATAATTCAGTTGTGCTATTGCTGAGTAGAGTTTTCTCATTCCCTGGTTTTTGTCTGAGCAGCTAGGATTCCTACTGGTGTGGGAAACAGAGTTGGGCAAGTCTAGCCTTCTTTTCCATTAAGAAAATAGGATTGCTTATTAACCATAACAAATGTGAAAGAAATGGAAAGAAGAAACAAATGCTTATTAGGTACCAACTCTGTGGCAGGCACTGTGCTGGCGGGCACTTCACAGAAGCCCCTGAGGGTTCCAACAGCTTTTAGTTTACTTACAGGACTGGCCATCTCCCTTTTAAGATCTCACAGTACAAGTGAACAGCTCCAGGATTTGTTCTGTTCCACAGCCTGTGATTCTACCACTATTCTACACTGCCTCCCTTAGCATAATTAATAGGTATTATATGGCTAAACTGGGTTTATGCTGAGGTGTAAAGACACATATATTATATCTTATTTGTTAACTTTTCTCAGTCAATCACCTTTAAAGCAGCACTAGTCCCATCTCTAGGCTAAAACACACCATCATTAAAGCTCATTTTGAACCTCGTTCAGCCAGGAATTTGCCCAGAGTTATGTAACTCTGGAACAGCTTTGCACCAGGAGCCATTGCAGGAAGCTTTCGCTTACAGTGTAAGAGAGGCAATTTGCCATCTGCATGAGTCCTCTTCTGCTTAGCACGTCTGGCTTTCTCAGCAGAGAGTGGATCTCCTCTGTGAGTTATTTTTGGGTACTGTGTCCTGCTCTCATGGTCAGGAATCTGAATTCTTAGGTCTGCTGGATATTATTTTGTCTTTCATAAACAGATAGGAGAAAGCCACAGCAGTATACAATTGTCAGTCTCTGTGGAGTTCCCTTTTCTAGGAAGCTAACATTTACCGAATACTGATGTCCCAGGCACCAAACTAAGCCTTTTCTCTGAATGGTCCCCCTATGAGCTCAGAGTAATCTTATGCCACACCTACCTGTTTCACAGAGGCGTAAACTCCTTAGGAAGGTCAAACAGCTCAGTCAGGTTCATGCAGCCATCAGGAAGCAGGGCCAAACTTCAAACCCAGGCTGTGTGCGCAAACAGCTGAGCTTTCAAACCCAAGGGCATGCTGCCTCCTGACTCTTTTTTTGTGCATTTCCCTGGTAAGAAGTTTTTCCTCCACCTGACCATTTTTTTTCCCATAGTTCCTGCTCTTGGAACAGGTTATTTCCAAGGTCCTTTCGAATATTGAAATTCCATAACTAATTAAAGTTATAATTTATGCAGTTTGATTAATTTACACCAATGCTTGAGCTCATTTATGACATTAATTCTTTTAGTGAAGGTTCCAATAGCTTTCAGTTTACTTATAGATCTCTTAATGTTATAGAAATCATGCTGCTTTCCTCAGAATAAAATTTAAAATCTGATTTTTTTTTTAATGTAAGGTTTAAAAACTTACTTGAAAAAGTTTTACCATGTGCACAACAGATCAGTTTTCCATATGGACCAAAATAGTCACTCTAAGCTCCTGTTCTCTTGGTCGCCTTTCCCTAGTCTCACAGATGCAGTGCTAATTGCTTGCAGCTTCAGGTCCTTTTTAACATGAGGTAACAATTTGAGCGTCTTGGGTTTGACTGCTGCGTTTGTTAGACATGCCAGGCCTGGAACTGGTGTTGGCTCTTCAGGATGCCGAATCCACACAGAGATCAACTCATCTGAATGTGGAGAAGCTTCTGGGAGAACTTCCCCTTGTGCTCCTCTCAGACTTGATATGACCAGCAGTGTGACAGATAGTTTCCACAAACCCTGGCAGTCTGGGCATCGGCCCTTTGGACCAGGTCAGGCACCGAGTCTTCCGAGTGAGCTATGCATGTGGGAGGATGGTTCTGGGAGGGGTGTTCATTCACAGACCTCTTCAGTGTCTGAGTGGCTCTTTGCAGCGGAAAACAGACGCCACTTGGGATACATATGAAGTTCATTTCAACTGGGTTGAGAGACAAAGAAGACCAAAAAGAAAGGGAATGACAGGACACTGTAATCTCTGTAATTAGAGAGCCATGGGCATAACTTTGGAGAATATCTGGACCTTGTTTTGCTCACACCTATTTGTAGTTCTGGTCCCTGGAGTCAAGCCTGGGTTCCAACCAAGCTGGTGCTATTAATGGCTCTGCAGTGATGAGGACATCACCTGACCATCTAAACCTCGGTTTCCTCATCTGCAAATTGGGATAATAGTGCCTCCCTCGTGGTGTGTTTGAGGACAGGTGATGATGATGCTGAAGCTCCAGGCTCTCTGAGCTCTTCTGTGGCTACACGGTGCTGTTTTGACTCTCTCTTTCCCGTCCCCACTCAATACAGGTTCATGCAAACTAGCATTTTAGGGGCCTTACACAGCTGTGTGCCATGCAGTGCATGTGGGTTTGATGAGTTTTCAGGAAATGAAATTTTAAAATCGGATTTTAAATATACTTTGGGAGATACAGAAAGGTGTCCCATATCTGGTTGCTTTGTAAAGACTATAATACTTTTCTGAAATATTTTAATTTAGGCTTTTTAGAAATTATAATTTCACAGAATTGGACCTCCCACTCATGACTCCCCAGACTCTAGGGCCCAGAGAAACAAGAGCAACGAGCAAACAGCGCTCGCCTCCTGAGACACACGGTCATGCCCTCTAGTGTTTCTCCTGAAGGCTCCCTCCTTTGCTGCAGCTGTCAGGTGCTTGCTGTCCTTCCCTGTGACGAGCAGAAGCAGGCCCAGGCCCTAAGCTGGCAAAGACTTCACTAGAATGTTGAAGTTAAAGAGTCAGGATGGGTCTCTGTTGGAGGACAGTGGAGAAGAGTGCAGGGCTGTCTCCCAGGGAGCTGCCTGAGGCTGCCTTGGAGAGGGTGGTCCTTGCCTCACTCCAGAAATCATTCCCAGTAAGCCCTGGGGGAGCAGCAGAATTGTGCCTGACACACGGTAAGTGATGCACTGAACCATCTTTAGTACCAGTGTTATTATTATAGTGCTTGTCGAAAGATGGATTTGACTTGGTCTGTCTTTCCGAAAGGGTCCTCCATCTTCCAGAACTGAGGGGTGGATTTTTGTACCAGCGTTAAATAGCCATTGAAAGAGCAGTTTGACAACCTTGGGATTCATTCCACAAGTCATTTCAGACCTTCGGTGTCCACCTTACTCTCCTAAACAGCCAGGACCAGCAGAACTCTTGCTCGGCTGTTCCAGTTTCCCGGAACTATTGCTGTGTCCTGAGCCCTGCAGTAGTGGTGAGCACCTTGTGTATTCATCGGATGGGTGGATGGAAATGGGATGCAGCCAGGCTACTAAATCCACACTATCCTGCGTTTAGGCCTCAGAAATCTGATTCCAAGAATGTGCATCTTGCACTGCAATCTAGATGTCCAGAGGAAAGTTTTGGACAGAGTAACCCAGATCCAGGTCTGTGTCATTTAAAGCCTGGGTAAAATGGGGCAGAAAGAGCCCGGAATATACAGGTCTGAATCTTGGCTGGGAGTGTGGGATCCATGCTCCAAATGGCTGGTTTACCACCCTGGTGCCATGGGGCTGTGGGCAGCCCACGTGCTCATTTCCCCCTCTCCTCCTCCTCCTCTTATTTTTCTTCTCCCTTCTCCTCATATTTTCCTTAGTGGGAGAAACTCAGGAAATTATGGACCCAGGAGGTGGGTAATGAGACAGTAAGACCAAGACCCTGCTCCGATTGGTAACCGGTGAAATGGAAGGACCCACCCTGGACTTTGAACACCAGCCCTCACCTGCCTCTGCCTGGATGTGGCCCTTCTGCCTGGAAGTCTGGTTCCTCGGGAGAGAGGACAAGTGTGAGGCCTGGGGTTGTATACCCAGGAAATAGGAAGCCATGGACTCAGAGCCAGTGCTGTTTCCTCCCTGCCTCCCATCCAATTCCGCCCCTCTGCCCCATGGTGCCCAGGCTGCCTGCGAAGCTTGGACTGGACCTTGCCAGGGTGTTCCTGAGAGGCTTACAGCTGGTGGCCCCGCCAGGCAATATGTCTCTGAACTTGCCTCCGAGGGGAGAAAGTGAATGCTCTTCATGGAGGTGCCCACTAGGCAATCTGGAATTGCTTTCAATTGTTCCTAAGCGCAATGTCACATGAAGGCCTGAGCCCTGAGCCCTGAACCCTGAGCCTAGTCTTGCCTCCAGGGCATAAGAATGTGTGCAGGTGCTGCCCAGGGAAGGGCTTCCCCACCCTACATTCCCCAACAACTGTGTATTAAACTAGAGAAATTACCTTAGGCAAAAGAAGGGTGTCTTGTGAATGTCATGGCTCTTCCTGATGCCAGCAGCCAAGTATGCCTGTGGACAGGGGGACACTAGGGGCCAAGAGGGTGGTGACACAGGTGCAGGTGTGTGTGTGGTGTGGGGTGGGGCTGATTCTGCTCCTGGGTTCCTGCAGAGCCCCAACTTCCCTCCTATGTACCTGGACCTACTGCAGGCTGCTGCAAGGCCCCCAGTGCTGGCCAGCCCCACTGCCCGAGTGTGCACAGCTGTCCAGTCACACTTAGGCCCTCTTCTCAGGGCTCCTCTTGGGCACAGCAGAGGAGGGTCTTCCATCCGGGAATCTCACAGTCATCAAAGGCTTCAAATTTGTATGTTATCGCCAAAGGAAAAGATTTAAAGGAGGAAATGATCATCAGTTTTAAACTTCTGCCAGACTTTGGTACCAGGTCCATGAATTTAAAAAATAAATTACGTTATTTAAAAAATGATATTGTCTTAAGTGCCTGAATTTTTGAAACGCTATTTAAGCATTTCTTTGTTTTAACATACCTGCAGCCTCAGAGAATGGAGGTGTCCCGGGCCGCTCTTTACCTCCAAGTAGCCCATCGGCCACAACCCCCTTGGTAGGTGAGAAAAACTGTTCCTTTTCCACATTGTCATTTCAACCCAGAAAATCTAAGCTGCAACTTAATTAGTTACAGCCACTGACCTATAATGAAAGAGGCCTTTTAGGTTAGGCATGAACATTTCAACCTCTTCCTCTACTGTAAGCACTCTTCTCACACCACAATAAGGTTGCCTTACTTACTTACTTACTTACTTACTTTCTTACTAGGCCTGTCCAGCTCTGGGGGAAATGGCAGGCAGATTTTCTTGAAACCTTTATCCTTAGACAATGGGGCTCAACCATGGAATCAAGGAGTGGGGAGAGGGTGGGGGTTAAAAAAAAGATGCCTGGGTCCTACCCCCAGATATTCTGATTTACTTGACATGGGGAGTGATCTGGGCATTGGGAGTTGTACCAGCTCCCTAAGTAATTTAATATGTAGCAGTTTCAGCAATAGTGGCCTAGGACAGTGGTTGGCAAACACTAGCTTGCATCAGAATAATGGGGAGAGGGGAGAGCATTTGTTAAAAATCTGATCGCTGGGCCTCAACCCCATAGTTTCTGAACCAAAGTCTCTGGATGGTGCTCCAAAATTAGCATTTCTAACAAGCCCCCAAGTGATGTGATGCTGCTGGCCCTGGAACCTCTGTCCTATAAGAAAGCCAGAGAGATGGGCAGGGGAGGAACATGTGAGTGAATGCACAAAGATCCAGATGTTTCTTATTCTCAAACTCTGAGGCTTCAGAGGCATTGACCACCACACCCCTCCCCCTTTCCACCCCCCCCCCTGGCCGCCTCTAAGTCCCAGAGTCTTAAGTCACCATAGCTGATGCTGTGCAGAAATCCCAAGTGCAGTTGAGCTGGGTCCAGGCAACTGGGGCCTCAGTTGGTTGGATAAGGCACTCTGAAACAGAGTCTAGATCAGCTCCATCCAGTGAGAATACAATGCAAGCCACAAAGTGAATAAAAATGTAATTTCATATTTTCTAGACACATTAAAAAAACTAGAAAAAGTAATATTGATTTTAAATATATATACATATATATAGTAAACAATTCCAAAATTGTATCATTGTAACATATCATCAACATTTAAGAAGAAATTTCCAAACAGTGTTTTAAAAATTGTGAATAGAGACTTAAAATTTTTAACCAAATATGGATCATACTATACTTACTGCTCTGCCATTTACATTTTTTATTGTGGAAAATATTCATACCATAAAACTGTCCATTTTGACCATGTTTAGCTGTATAGTTTAGCAGCATTAAGTACATTCACATTGCTATGCAGCCATCACCACCATCCATCTCCAGATCATTATCTTCCCAAACGGAAACACCACGCCCATTAAACAACAACTCCCCATTGCCCCTAACCCCACATCTAGCAACCATCACTCTGTACTTTCTATCTTTATTCATTGATTTCTCTACCTACCTCATATAAGTGGAATTATACAGCATTTGTCCTTTTTTGATGGGCTTATTTTGCTCAGCATATCTTCACGGTTCACCTCTGTTAATAGGATGTGTCAAAATTTCCATCCATTTTAAAGCTAAATAATATGCCATTTTATGTATAGACCACATTTTGTTTACCCATTCATCTTGGGTTTCTACCCCCTTTTGACCATTGTCTGCTATGTTCTTTTAAATAATAGATGGTGGTCATTTTTCCATGTGAGCTATAGAGCTATTTTATCCTTCCTAATGGCTGCCTAATATTTCATTGTATAGATGTGCCTAGTCTGTAATGACACAGCAGTTAGTAGTATAGTGGGGATGTGAACAAAGTTCTTTATGGTTCCAAAGGCTGAACACTTTTCACCATCCCAAGAGTCAGAAAGGATATGTACAGTTTGAGCCAACACATGGCCAGCAGAGTGTTAGGCAAGTATAGAATAATGTGATACAATTTGATTGGGTCCCGAGAAGATTCTCACCAATAAAGTGATGAGAGTGGTGGCAAATGTAGCCTTAATTTAGGAGTCCCTACTCTGTGCTCTCCCATGATATAGTTATTGCCAGTTCTCAATTATTGCTGACCTGGCCCCTCTCAGGGTGGCTCTGGATTAACAAGTAGAGCATTTTTTGGCCAGAAGGAACCTTAGAGTTCATCTGGCCTAACCCTTTGCTGCAGGAGAAGAGGAAACGGAAGCCTGTGAGATGGGCCTGCTGCATGAGGGTTTCCTCTGCCTCTACCCCCAGATGTGGTTGCACTGAGTAAGGTGAGAAAAATGCTCCACACTTTCCCATCCCTATTACATTGACTCATAGCCACTCTGTTGTTGCTGGAAACTCCTTTGTCTGACTTGGGCCTGAACATCGGGCTTGGGCCTGAACCAGCAGTCGGATATATCCTCTCACAATCTGGGACTGCTGACTCCCAACTGCTCCCCTGCCAGCCTGATTGCCTCCAACTGCCTTCCTCTGCTGGCTATCTTTGGTAGCCATCTTGTGACCACAGTGGGCAGCCATCCTATGCAAGGGTGTGATGGTCAATGTGCATATTAACTCTTAATTATATAGGATATTTGTTTTCTGATCACTTCTATTTTCTTCTCTTCCTTCCAAGAATGAAAAATCAACCTGGGTATCACTAAGAGGATATTCCCTGAAGAAGATGGCAGGTGACAGTGGATTTGTCACCCAACTTACTTTGTTTTACTATGCAATTGAAATTTCTTCCACGGGGGATGAGGCCCTGTGTTATTGGAATGTCTGTATTCAGGGAGGCCTTTTACTGATTTGCCAAGTTTTTATTCCATTGTCTTGCTCTCATTGGCTGATCTGATCTCTAAACTGATTAATTAGTTTCAAATCCCTTCCTACTGATCTAATAAAGTTGGCTTATTTATTTCATGTTGGAAAATTCTGAGGATGTTTCATTTAGACTCTGATGAGGGCATGGTTTTCTAACATCAGTCAACATCAGTCTTCTGAATTCCCAGAACAAAGCTGAGACCATGGCAGGGTCTGCCTGCTGCCAGGCCTGGATGCTCTCACACAAACAGCGCTGCCTGCTCATGGGGCAGTCTGTTATGTCCTTTCATCAAAGACGCCAAGAGACTGCTGTCTTTTCACCTCTGGAGTTTGTCTTGTTGGTTCTGAGCATCAAAACCTATTGAGTCAGGTAGGGGCCTGCTCGCCATCCATTCCTGCCACTGGGGCCAGGACGGAGCCCAGCACAGGCTGCCTGATTTATAAATGCCTTCTTTTTTCCTGTGACCCCCGAGAGAGAGGTCAGGGTAAAAGTCCCAGAGTCAAATGCTTTCTGTTCTGTCAGAAAGAGAAATGGATGGGCAGATACAAGTAGCCTTCATGGGGAGAAGGGGATTCAGCAAAGCCAGTTCCCCTTCGGGATGCAGGACTGACTCACGGTGCTCAGTGAGATGCCTCTGGGGGTGTGGTTACTCGGAGGCTGGACTTAAAATTACTTTTCTGATCAGCAACCGCCAGGATGCAGGGAGCTTGTTTATTTAGCACGATCAGACCACCATATCCAACTAATCCCTCCTTGCATACCTCCCCAAGATAGCTGTCATAAAAATGCGTCAACATGCTCTTGGAGCTCTTAGATACCTTAACGTCCCCAGCAACGCCTGCCCTCGCTGGGGCTTTCCAGGCAGTGGCCGAGGTGCCTCTCAGCGGGTGGGAGGGTTCTTGTACATTTCCATCAGGCCAAGCAAGAGCCACCGCCACAGTGAGCTTTCCCACAAGGCGGCCTCCCTGCGAGGCAGGGCTCAGGGAGCTGCTGTGCAGGCTGCAGCATCAGGCTGACTCATTTGTCTTCATTAATGTTGCTCAGAGCTGAGGCTTTGTCACATATATGATTATGGGAGATGTGATTCTTCTGAATGTGTAAACAGAGCTCTAGTGCGAGGCTGCAGGCAGCAGCCTGGAGAGGAGCTTTTCTGCTTTGGGATGGCATCTGCTTTCCATTCCCCCCCAACGTCCCCTCCCAGGTCTTCCATGTCAGGATATGGTTCTTGGAATGATAAGGGTTAGGAATGTTGGGGCCTGGTCCTCGGCTCCAGAGGCTCGCCTTTGCCCACGTCACCTCACTGAGTCTGCCCTGTCCTTTCTCCCTCCCCTCAGCTCCACACTCACCAAGTCCCTCAGCTTAACCACCTTTACCTTGATCCCTTCCCCTCTCCTCCTCCAGGGTCCTCTCATCGTCTAAGGCCACCATCCTCTCATGGCTGGATTCCTGCAATAGCCTCTTACCCACACTTCCTACCTCCAGTCTTGTTTCCCTCTAATTCCTTCCCTACCCTGCTGATGTTTTAATCTTTCTGAAAAGCATATCAATTTGGATCACTCTCCTTCTGCTTCATATGGCCTAAGGCCCTCGAGACTAGGCCCAAGAACTCTCAGCTCGAGTATCAGTATGCTCATTCCCTTACCCTGTTCCCACCTTCTCCCCTCTTTTGGGTTATACTTTGTCACAGTGGCCCAGAACAGTTCTGCTTTGTGCCTAACATCATAGGGTTTTTAAGTCAAGCAATTTTGAAACTGTGAATTGTTCAAATTAACTCAGGGAAACTAAGCATGATCCTTCTCCAGGGATTGACATGGCTTTTCTGAGCTGCTTTACTCAGGCCATTTTAGATGCAAGAAAGAGAACAATCGGGCTACCAGAGGATGAGAGGGAGATTTATTAAAGGGTATGCATGCGGGAACCCAGAAAAGTAGCTTCAGGAGGGGCAGAAGCAGGACAGTTCCACGGCCCAGCCAGTATCAATTTCTCTTTCTCTCTCTCTCTCTCTCTCTCAGTTTCACTGGCTCTGCCTCTCCCCATTCTCCGCACTTTCTCTCGCCAAGCTTCCCCTGCTTCACCATCATGTACACAACCCAAAACGGCAGTCACAGACCCGGGTCTCCATGGGCCCACTTAGTATCCCACATCCACTACAACTTCCTACTGCCTGCGAGGACCTGCTGGTCCTGCCTCGGCTCTGAGCCAGGCTGCAGGGTTCTGGCAAATCTGGGGGTTGGTTGTCCTTGCCCAGAACTCTTTCCCTCATTCTTCCCATGGCTTTGACCCTCCGGGGAGTTACCGCCTTCTCGGATACGGGCTGGGAATGGAGGCAGCTTATCAATGGGAGGCTGTATTATTAGTTTATTAAGTTAACTGTCCTAGTAACTAAGTACCATAACAAAGCAACAAAAGAGGTGGTGTTAGTAATAAAGAACCATGAACTGGGTGGTTAAACAACAGACAGGTATTGTCTCACAGGTCTGGAGGCCAGGAGTCTGAAACCCAGGTATTGGAAGGACTAGCTCCTTTTCCTCAGAAGGAACTGAGAGAAGGAGCTGCTCATGCCTTCTCCTAGCATCTGCCTCCTCCTCCTTCTGCACTTGTTGGAGGCATTTTTCCTGTGTCTTTAGATTACCGTCCTTCTCTGATGCCTGTCTTTGTATCTGAGTTTTCCTTTTTTATTAAGGAAACTAGGTGTATTGGATTAGGACCCACCCTACTGACCTCATCTTAATTTGATCAGGTCATGTTCACAGGTCCTTAGAGTTAGAACTTGAATATCTTTTCGGGGAACACAGTTCAACCCACAACAGCCTAAGGGCAGTAGGCCTCGGTATGCTCCCCTCCCAGGCCTCCTTAGGAGTATGCTAGAGAGCCCACTTTGCCAATGCTCTAGACAGGACTAGATAATGGAGTAGAGATGTTAGGTTCACATTCAAGGCCCCACTTATAAGAACCTTATAAATTCCAAGTAAGCACACTGTGAGGCATTAGTTTATTAAGTTAACTGTCCTAGTAACTAAGTACCATAACAAAGCAACAAAGGAGGCGGTGTTAGTAAAAAAAGAACCATGAACTGGGTGGCTAAATCAACAGGAAGGTATTATCTCACAGGTCTGGAGGCCAGGAGTCTGAAACCCAGGTATTGGAAGGACTAGCTCCTTCTCCTCAGAAGGAACTGAGAGAAGGAGCTGCTCATGCCTTCTCCTAGCATCTGCCTCCTCCTCCTTCTGCACTTGTTGGAGGCATTTTTCCTATGTCTTTAGATTACCGTTCTTCTCTGATGCCTGTCTTTGTATCTGAGTTTTCCTTTTTTATTAAGGAAACTAGGTGTATTGGATTAGGACCCACCCTACTGACCTCATCTTACCTTGATCAGGTCATGTTCACAGGTCCTGTCAGGAATGCCCCACTGCTTCCCAGTCAGGAATGTAGCCTTTTGGTTTTATAAATTCTATAGGGAAAGATTATCTATAACGTGGATAGGTCCATGGCTCTGCTATAGTAACTGTCAATGTAGTCAATAACAATTACAACAGTAACGCTAATAATATACTACGTGCGGTGCATTACAAATATCAAGCGTTTCATAAACATTATTTTATTTGATCCTCACAATAACTACGTAAAATAGAAAAGGCAGATTTTGTTTTATTTTTTTATTTGTATTGAGAAATAACTGACATAGAACATTATATTAGTTTTAGGCACACAACATAATGATTTGGTATTTGTATATATGACAAAATGATCACCACAGTAAGTCTAGATAACATCGGTCACCAGAGTTAGTTACAGATGTTTTTTCCTTGTAATGAGAATTGTTAAGATCTCTCTTAGCAACTTTCAAATGTACAGAATAGTGCTATTAACTATAGTCACCATGCTGTACATTATATACCATGACTTACTTATAACTGCAAGTTTGTACCTTTTGACCAGCTTTGTCTATTTCACCCAAAACCCCCACCTCTGGCAACCGCCAATCTGTTATCTAAGAGGTTTTTTTTGGTGTTTTTTTTTTAGATTGCACATATAAGTGAGATCATACAGTATTTCTCTTTATCTGTCTGACTTAATTTCATAGCATGCCCTCAGGGTCCAATCATGTTGTCACAAATGGCAAGATTTCATACTTTTTATGGATAAATAATAATCTGTATGCACATATATATACACACATGAAGGATAAATAGAATTCATTTCATCGCTG
>PVJN01016366.1:0-42508 GCA_004026805.1 Lasiurus borealis
AGAAAGGGAGTGGACTGTTAATTCTTAGGGGGAAAGGGGTGAAGGGTGTACAGGGAGAGACTGGACAAAAATCATACACCTATGGATGAGATCAATGGGAGGGAGCTAAGGGCAGAGGGAGGGGTGGGAGCTGGGTGGAGGGGTGCTATGGAGGGGAAAAAAGAGAAACAAATGTAATAATCTGAATAATAAAGATTTATTTTTTTAAAAAAAAAGAGGAAGAAATGAAGGGCATGCAAATTGAAAAAGAAGAAGTTAAGCTGTCCTATTTGCAGATGACATGATACTGTGCATAAAAACCTGAAAAACTCCATCCAAAAACTAATACACTTTATAAATCAATTCGGCAATGTACCAGATTACAAAATTAATGCCAAGAAATCTATGGCATTTCTCGACACCAATAGTGAAATTACAGAAAGAGGGACTAAAAAAGCAATCCCATTTACCATCACACCAAAAAAATTAAGATACCTAGGAATAAACTTAACTAAGGAGGTAAAAGACCTATACACAGAAAACTACAGGACACTGAAAAAAGAGATAGAGGAATATGTAAACAGATGGAAAAGCATACCATGCTCATGGATTGAGAGAATAAACATCATTAAAATGTCCATACTACCCAAAGCAATCTATAGATTCAATGCACTACTCATTAAAATACCAACGACATATTTCACAGACATAGAAAGAACTCTCCAAAGGTTCATCTGGAACAAAAAAAGACCCCGAAAAGCCACAGTATCCTGAGAGAGAAGAATAAAGTAGATGGGATCTCAATACCAGATTTCAAGCTCTATTACAAAGCAACTGTTCTCAAAACAGGCTGATACTGTCACAAGAACAGACATACAGATCAATGGAATAGGATAGAGCATCCCAAAATCAATTCAAACCACTATGCTCAATTAATATTTGAGAAAAGAGGCATGAACATACAATGGAGTCAAGACAGTCTCTTTAACAGATGGTGTTGGGAAAATTGGATAGATACATGCAAAAAAATGAAACTAAACCACCAACTTACACCAAATATAAAAATAAACTCAAAATGGATAAAGGACTTAAACATTAGAAGGGAAACCATAAAAATACTAGAGGAATCCACAGGCAGAAAAATCTCAGACATATGCTGATGGAATTTCTTCAATGATACTGCTCCTAAGGCAATGGAAACTAAAGAAAAAATAAAGAAATGGGTCTACTTCAAAATGAAAAGCTTTTGCACAGCAAAGAAAAACATCAATAAAATAGCAATAAAGCCCACTGCATAGGAAAACATATTTGCCAATGATATCAATTATAAGGGTTTAATGTGCAACATTTACAGAGAACTCATACAACTTCACAAAAAGAAGATAAACAACCCAATCAAAAAATAGGCAAGTGATCTAAATAGACACTTTTCAAAAGAAGTCATAATGAAGGCCAAGAGACATATGAAAACCTGCTTAAAGTCACTACTCATCAGAGAGATGCAAATTAAAACAATGCGATACCTTCTCACACCTGTCAGAATGGCTATCATCAACAAACAACAAACACCAAGTGTTGGTGAGGATGGGGAGAAAGGATCTCTTTTGCACTGCTATTGGGAATGCAGACTGGTGCAGCCACTGTGGGGAACAGTATGGAGTTTCCTAAAAAAACTAAAAATGTAACTCCAATTTGACCCAGTGATCCCACTTCTGGGAACATATTCCAAAAAACTAGAAACACCAATCAGAAAGAATATATGCACCCCTATGTTCATAGCAGCACAATTCACTGTAGCTAAGATTTTGAAACAGCCTAAGTCCCCATCAGCAGATGAATTGATTAAAAAACCGTGGTATATCTACACAATGGGATACTATGCTGAGGTAAAAAATAAGGAGCTCCTACCATTTGCAACAACATGGGTGGAGATGGAAAGCATTATGCTTAGTGAAATAAGCCAGGCAAAGCAAGATAAATATCACATGATCTCACTCATTTGTTGATTATAATGAGTGACATACACTGATGAGCAAAATCAGATCCAGAGACTGGGAAACGTCGATCAAAACATCAAACCTTGGGGGAGGTGGGGGTCGGTGGGAATAAGGGGGAGAGATCAACAGAGGGACTGTGTACATGCATATGAGCCTAATCATTCGACACAGACAATGGGGGGTGGGGCATGAGAGAAAGTGGAGGAATTGGGTAATGGGAGAATAAGGACACATGTAAAAAATAAAAATTAAAAAAGTATTAAAATAAAATATTAGATCTAATCCATACTGTGGTCACCATAACCTTAAGAGAAATTGTTCCATGTGACAAAGATTTTTAAATGAAACTCTTTAGCTTGAAAATTATTTTGGAAGGTAATAAAGAGAAATTTCTTTCAAATATCATCGGGATTGTAATTGAAAGTCAATATGTTTGGCTTCTTGAGCTAAAGTAAGTAATCTGTGTTTTTGCCTCCCTGAAAAAGTTTATATTAAGTTACAAAAAGAAATTGACAGCCAGTTTAAAATTGAATTGCCATGGCCTAGAGCAAAGAATATTCTTTCATGATATTATTCTACAATGTCAGTATAATTCTTGATATTTCACAACAGCATATTGTACAATTATCCCAAACAAAATTACAAACTAATTCCTTGAATATTTGGCAGTAATTTAATAAAGGACATGAAAGGATTTAATCCCTTTCAGAAGTAATTAAGGCACTAGGAAGGCACTTGAGCATTCTACACTGGCCCCTCTTACCTTTTTTGCCAAGAAGAACCCTCTTCTCACAATCCCATTGTCCTCAGCTGTTGCCTGAGCTTTCTATTCATGTGGGTTGAAGCCTCAAGGTAGCTGGTATAATGGATCTGGCTGTTGTCAAATGGTGTGAGCTGGGCCCTCCCTGGAGAAGGAACCTGAATTCCCTGAGATATGTGTTCAGCAGGCAAGGGGAACCCAAGGAAGGTGCTGAGCATGGAGGTCCCGGGGGCATAGGCTACCAAGGAGACAGAACTGAACCTCACAATACCCTGCTTGGCCCTGGAGGATGACTGGTTAGCCAGAGACAGGTAAGATTCCTCAGGGAAGGAACAACCTAAGACAGGCCCAGTCGCAGAGAAGCCATCAGGAGAGAACTTGGGGGTGGGCAGAGGTGGGACACAGACCCTCACTCCCCCAACCTTGCAGGGGCCTGAACCCTCACCCCTTCTGAGGGATGCCTCCTGCCCCTATGGCTGCTTCGCTTCCCATGTCCAGCACAGATCTGGACCCAGGTAACAGACAAAACCTTCGCCAACTGCAGCTGCCCTATATCTAAATTCAGGGCCTACTCAAGAATTCAAATAATCCTTTCCACTAATATTTACAGGGTAAACTAAGATTATTGGTAGAGTATTAAATTTGATAGTAAAACAGTAATCAAACTTTCAGATTAATTTAAATTGGCTAATTGAAATAAGTGAATATTCAAGAAAATTTAATTGTACTGGAAAAAAAGCTGTTTCTAAAATATTAACTAAATTTCTATTGGTAGTTCATCTCATGTTAAAATTGCTTAATATGCAATGAACATAAAGCAGGCATATTTGTCTGTAAAAAATTAAAATTTAAAGTTATCAAGATTGCATTAAAATATTTTACAAAAGTTTCTATTAATCAAAAAAATGGGGATAGTAGGATAATATCATGTAAGGAAAAATATCTGGTAAGTAAATTACATCTAGAAAATTTTTACTTTAGAAAATTAATTTTCATTTGTAATGCTAACAGCAAGACACCCATGAAAAAAACACATGGTGTCAACATAAGCCAAAGGAAAATAATTTGGGCAAAAATAAAAAGGATCCCAAGTCAATTTTTTTTTCTTTTTTAACAATTCATAAGTTTTATTTTTATTTTTTTATTGTGTTACATGTATACATATCTCCCCATTGCCCCCCCTCCGAGGCATACCCCAGCCCCCCAGTGTCTATGTTCATTGGTTATGCTTATATGCATGCACACAAGTCCTTTGGTTGATATCTTATCTACCCCACCTCTCCTTAAACTTCCTGCTGTAATTTGACAGTCTGTTTGATGCTTTACTGCTTCTGTGTCTATCCTTTTGTGCATCAGTTTATAATGTTCTTTATTATCCACAAATGAGTGAGATCATGTGGTGTTTCTCCTTCATTGACTGGCTTATTTCACTAAGCATAAGGCTCTCCAGTTCCATCCAGGTTGCTGCAAATGGTAAGAATTCCTTCTTTTTAATGGCAGCATAGAATTCCACTGTGCAGAGGTACCATAGTTTTCTGATCCACTCATCTGCTGACGGGCACCTAGGCTGTTTCCAAATTGTAGCTATTGTAAGTTGTGCTGCTATGAACATAGGGGTGCATAAACACTTTCTGATTGGTGTTTGTAATTTCTTAGGGTATATTCCTAAGATTGGGATTGCTGGGTCAAATGGAAGGGGACTCTCGGAGCTGTTGACCAAGTCAATTTTATAGAAAAGATTCCTTTATTAACTTTTGGTCGAGAATATGTTTATATACTTTCAGAAAACAGCTCCAAGACCAAGTGGACTCCTGCAATAGAGAGGAACTGATAGGTCTGCTCCAACCATGAAAGAGGAGAAACAGTCCAGAGATGGAAGACATTGACAACGCCTTGCCATGCTAGCAGTCTACAGGATGCCTAAAACCAAACCAGAGAGGATGGTACCTGCATTACCACCTTTTGTCAGATACCATTGCTGATGGGTACACATAAAGAACTGGTTGACAATTAATCTAGGACTCAGAACTATTGGACATTGAAATTGGGATTCAAACATTTTTTGTTCTTCTAAGTTCATTTTTAGCCTGCAGAGGCAAGATGTTTTTAAAGAAAAGAATCAGGGGGGGAAAAACAGATACAGAGGCAAAGAAGCAATGAACAGACTGTCATACTACAGCGGGAAGAGAAGGGAGGATGTGGGGGGGGGGGCTGTAAGAGATCAACTGAAGGACTTGTATCCATGTATACAAGCATAACCAATGAATACAAGACACTGGGGAGGAGAGGACAGATGGGGCATGTACTGGGGGCTAGGGAAGCCGGGGAGAGGTCAAAAGGGGGGGAAAAAAGGAGACATGTACTACTATTAGTAATACTTTAAACAATAAAACAAGATTAAAAAAAGATGAGCAACAAAATGGCAACAAATGTATGTCTATCAACAATGGAATCTAAAAATCAAAATAAATGAATAAGAAATCTAATGAACAACCCTGGCCGGTTTTACTCAGTGGATAGAGGGTTGGCCTGGGGACCAAAGGATCTTAGGTTCGATTCTGGTCAAGGGCACGTACCTTGGTTGCAGGCTCCTTCTCAGCCTAGGCCCTGGGCTCATGCAGGAAGCAACCAATTGATGTGTTTCTCTCACATCAATGTTTCTCTCTGTCTTTCCCTCTCTCTTCCACTTTCCATAGAAAATCAATGGAAAAATATCCTCAGGTGAGGATTTAAAAAAAGAGAGAAATCTAATGAACAGAATAAATTGGTGAATAAAACACAATCAGAGGCATGGAAATGGAATAGACTAATGATTTTCAGAGGGAAGGGGATGGAGGGGTGGGAATAGATTAAACAAAGATCTTATATGCATATATGCATTACCTATAGACACAGACAATAGGGTGGCAAAGGCCTGGGACAGTGAGAACTGGGTAGAGAAGGGCAATGGGGAAATAAAGTGGGACATCTATTATAATCACAACAATAAATATTTTTTTAAAGTTACAAAATAAAAAGTGAAAGTTGAAAAAAATAAAATTGATATGAATTAGTGATTAGAGTGGTGAGAGGGAGGTATCAAGAGTCTCTTCCAGGTTTACTGATCTACAACATACTAAAAGGAAAAGGCTTGGGAGGAATATGTAAAGCCAGTGAGTACTGAGGAGTGTTCAGTATTATGAACCTATTCCTTCCCCTTCCTGCATCAAAATTTATCTATCCTGTCCTTGAACTTCAATAGTTCTGTCCTCCCTTCTTAACTTACATTAGTTAAGAATGTAACTAACTTGTAACATATTACAAGTTAGTTATTCTTATCATATTTGCAAGCATGTCAAACTCACAGCTAGGAACATTTTCATTTGACAGCACTATTTATTTATTTATTTATTTGTTTGTTTGTTTGTTTGTTTGTTTATATTTGTTAATCCTCACCAGAGGATATTTTATCCATTGATTCTTAGACAAAGTGAAAGGAAGGGGGAGAGACACACAGAGAGAAACATCAATGTGAGAGAGACACATCAATTGGTTGCATCCCACACAGGGATTGAGCCTACAACTGAGGTACATAGCCCTGACCAGAATTGAACCCAGGACCCTTCAGTCCATGGGCCGATGTTCCAACCACTGATCAAAACTGGCGAGAGCTGACAGCACTTTTTTAATAATGTATTTTTATTGATTTCAGAGAGGAAGGGAGAGAGAGAGAGAGAGAGAACTAGAAACATCAATGAAGAGAATCATTGGTTAACTGCCTCCTGCATACCCCCCACTGATGATCAGCCTGCAACTTGGGTATGTGCCCTAGCTGGGAATCAAACTGTGACCACCTGGTTCATAGCTCAACACTCAAACACTGGCATCACAGGCTGGCAACACTTTTAAATCTTTCATTTATAAAAAATGATTCTATACTGGATGGTGTGACATAGTGGTTGAGCCTCAGACCATGCACCAAGAGGTCGCTGGTTTGACTCCAAGTCAGGGCACATGCCCAGGTTGCAGGCTCAATCCCAGGCATAGGTCATGCAGGAGGCAGCCAATTTATGTTGATATATCTCTCTCGTCAATATTTCTATCTCTCCTTATTCCTTCCTCTCTAATATATGTATACTGAGTGGCCAGATTATTATGGTCTCTGAACACATAATAATCTGGCCACTCGGTGTGTGTGTGTGTGTGTGTGTGTGTGTGTATTAGAGGTCTGGTGCATGAATTCATGCATGGGTAGGGTCTGGCCAGCCTGGCCAGGGGGAGGGGACATGGGCAGTTGGCTGGGCTGCCTGCTGGTCAAACTCCTGGTCAAGGGGGCAATTTGCATATTTGTATTTTGTTATATAGGATATACACTGAGTGGCCAGATTATTATGCATTCAGAGATCATAATAATCTGGCCACTCAGTGTGTGTGTGTGTGTGTGTGTGTGTGTGTGTGTGTGTGTGTGTGTAATAAAAACATATTTTTAAATTATTCTAATAATGGGAGTTTTAGTCAGAACAACTAGGAAAGATATTTTTGGCAGGTGGACTTCAAATTACAGTTTACCTTTGAACAACATAGGGGTTAGAGGCACTGACCTCCACACAGTCAAATATCCACCTATAACTTTTGACTCCCTGAAAACTTAACCACTAATAGCCTTACTAATAACATAGTTGATTAAAACATATTTCATATCTATAATAGTAAAAGCATAATATGCTAATTATACAGGACATCCTTCTGGACAAAGCTGGGACTATAAGGGAAGCCCAGGTCCCAGGTGCTTGCCAGCAGCCATAGGGAAGCCCAAGTGCCAGAGGGAAGCCGATGCTGGCAGCTGGGGGAAGGAAGGCCTATTCTTGCATGAATTTCATGCATCAGGCCTCTTGTGTTTATGTAATAAGTACTATATTTTCACAATAAAGTAAACTAGAGAAAAAAAATGTCATTAAGAAAATCTAAAGGAATAGAAACTATATAGGCAGTATTTATTGAAAATAATCTGCATATAAGTGGACCCATGCAGTTCAAATCCATATTGTTCAGGAGTCAACTGTACATCTTAGCCCCACAGTCTGCTCCCCAAAACCGTTTTTCATTCTATATTTCCCTAAAGGCAGATCTGATGTTGTCGCATAGCATGGACAAGTATAAAGTAGGGGTAGGATAGGTGTAGACTTTGGATTGGTCAGAGACTGGTCCAGAATGTGAGCAGAAATAGGTCACATACCTGACAGAAACATCTGTCCTGGTCTAGCCTGCCAATGTCAGCCTCACTCTTCCCCAAGAGGAGTGTGACCACAGGGTTCTGGAGCAAATAGTTCTGCAAGACAGGAGTTATTAGATAAGCCCATCATTTGAGCCCTTGACACTAAGCATAGCATTTACTTCAGACAGAAAATTGACATTCAGACAGAAAATTGGCATTCTGGATTCCAAAGAAGGGGATTAGCCTGATATCAAATGAGAGAGAGAGCAAGGAGGGAGGGAGGGAGGGAGGGAGGGAGGGAGGGAGGGAGAGAGAGAGAGAGAGAGAGAGAGAGAGAGAGAGAGAGAGAGAGAGAGATATTTTCAAGTTGTCATGGCAACCATAAGAGTTATACTGTATTGTTTGTACCCATAATGTAAGAGATTTTCCTTGGGCTAAAAAAAAGAAAGAAAGTATCATTCCTTTCATTTCAACATCAACATCTCAGGACCCATCACTTTCCTGTGAGAAATTTTATTTGTTTATTTGTTATATGTCACTTGGATACGTATTGGTTTACTAATCTTCCTTCCTGCATTTTTTCCCTCCTTTTCTTCCTTATCTGCACCTGACCAGCACAGCCAAAAGGGGTCATTTGTCTTCCTCCAGATAGTGTCAGTAAATCAAAATTCTGGCTGGTCGAAACTGGATGTCCTTCCCATGCCTAAAGGCTACTTCAGGTTGGTCCTGGGAGAAAGCTGGGAAGAAGGAAGGGCCTCTGGGAAAGGGCTCTCCGTCCAAAACGGTGACAGAAAATCAGGTATTTATAGAACCCTGCAGAAGTCATTTTCTCAGCTCAAGCCTGTATTAGGTTGTTAGGTAAATTGTCATCTTCTCTCCTGAGATGGTATAGTCTCAGTCTATAACCACTAGACAGGGTGTTTACTTGAGTTACAGCCTTAGAAGTGTCACAGCAGGATCTGGGACTTGGTAAATGCAGAAAGACCTTTTATGAACCTTTACACAAGCAGGTAGGTGTTTCCTCATCACTAGATATTTCTTCCCATGTGACAGGAGGGTAAACTGAGAGAGGAAAGATATACCTAGGCAAAGCTTTAAAAGAGTGAATCAAAGAAGGATCTGGAAACAAAACAGTACTTATTAATTCCCTGGCTCCATTTAAAACCTCTTCCCATTGATAACACTGACATCACCTAGCTTTTTAATTCCAAGGCTTAATTGGCATCCTGTTTATTAAGCTTTAAAAATTCTTTTCTTTCTTTCCCCTTCCTGGCTCAATAATTCTCATTTTGGAAATCTCTGGAGATTTTAATTTCCCGAAGAGCCTCCTGTCATCTTTTACAGTAGGTCTTTTCATTTCAACTCGTTTAAGTATATTGGCTAGTTTAGGGGCTTAATTGCGATGAAGATTAAGTCCAAATTTAATAAGCATTAAGAATAGAACAATCGCTTCTCAGCCTTTTGGCTAAGATCAAGTGTAGTAAGAATAGGACAACATCCTTTATTTCCTCTGTCTTCAATAATTATTGCCTTTGTTTTTTACTTGTAGTGGAAATTTTCAGATGACCCAAACTGGGGGAAGGAGGGAACTAAAGAGGACAATGATATGTTTAGCTGGCTTTTTCTAAAATCTGTGGTGGTTGCTGCAGTGGTAGCAGACTAATGGTAGAGGATGGATGATCTGGGAAGAATGCAAGATGAAGCATGCATTGAGGGAGGAAGGAGTGCCTTCAAGCTCTTCTCTGGTTTCAAATGGGTTCTTTATTTCATCAGCAAGATTGGCTTCTAGAACACTCTAAGTTTTCCAAATGTCTTGGCATGGGTGTAGACAAATCTCTTTTCCTGTTAGTACTAATTTTTTTTTAATTAATTAGAATATGAAGGGAAACACAAAACTAAAAATAGAAAGTACAAATGCATAGAAATGAACACAGAGTCTCAGATAAAGTCTAGTCCTAGATGTGCTCAACTGGCATAATCTACCACAAAAACATGTGTGCACACATACACATATAACCACTCACATATATGCATGCATGCACACACACACACACACACACGTGGTCCTTTCTCCTCCTCAGTGCTATTTGTGGAACCCTGCTACAAAAGGCACCCTTTCAGGCATTGGATGTTTCTCTTATGCATTGTATTTTTGGCTCTCTCCTCTATTACATTATTTATCCCTTTGTTTTCTGATGATCTCAATTCACATTTGTTTGTTCCTAGTGGACTGTAAAGCACTGCAAAGATGAAGACTAATCATAACCATCTTTGTACCTACAGTGTCTGGCATGCAAAACCATCCATAAATTATTGTGGAACTGAAGTGCACCAAATAAGATCCTGGCTACCTAGTACCATATCTGTCCTTAGAAAGTAGCTGCTCTAAAAGCTGGGTTCTCAGAGAAAATACTGCTTTACATTGTAATCTTAGGTCTGTTTGACTGCCTAAAAGCACACTTTTGATAATTCACGAAAATAGTACTGCCTCATAATTTTACAGGACTGTGATTTTCAAAACATGTTTGACACAATATTCCATTTGACTTCTTAACAACCTTTTAAGCAAATGCCCAAAGTTACACAGCTCTTTAATAATAGAGTTAGAACTAGATCCCAGTCTTCTGATTATTAATCCAGTAATCATCCCAAAAGAGACCATTTTTGGTCAGGTCATCAGCAAACTTAGAGAATAATTCTAAGGCTTGTCTCCTAGTATCCTCTCTGGGTTCCACCCACCCAGTATAGAGCTAGCCCAGGGAGAAAGCTCAGTGATCATTTGGGGTTAAGCAAATAGCAAAGCCTTGCTGAATCAGAGCTTAATGCCATGAGACCTGGCAATCTTATTTCTAGGAATGTGTCTTAACAATCATCCAAATTCAAAATAACCTTTTTATTTAAAAGAAAAAAAGAAAAGAAATTATACTATCCAAACAAAACACAAGTGTGAGCAAAAATCAGCCAGTGATTAGCAGTTTGCTTCCTCTGAAAAAAACTAGACAGGTATATAAGATGTATCCATAAGGATATTCATGACAGCTATGTTACAATGAAAAAACATTGGAAACTATCTACTGTCTAACAATACAGAAAGGGGTAAAAAGTGAGGAACATCTGTATCATGGACTGTCATGAAAGTCAATAAAACCAATGATGTGACATAAATTTATATTTATTGACATTGAAATATATCTATGCCACTATGAAGCATTTTTAAAAAGCAAGATGCAATTCAAAATTATCATGTAACAGTATTTGTGTAAACAGTCAAGAAAAATATTTTTATTTTTATTTTTTTAATATATTTTATTGGTTTCTTACAGAGAGGAAGGGAGAAGGATAGAGAGTTAGAAAAATCAGTGAGAGAGATATCGATCAGCTGCCTTCTGCACGCCCCACACTAGAGATGTGCCTGCAACCAACGTACATGCCCTTGACCGGAATCAAAGCTGGGACATGTCAGTCTGCAGGCCGATGCTCTATCCACTGAGCCAAACCGGTTTCGGCAGGAAATACCTTTTATTTTATTGTATTACATATATACATATCTTCCCATTGAACCCCCCCTTCCAGACATACCCCAACCCCCAGTGTCTTGTGTTCATTGATTATGCTTATATGCATGCATACAAGTCCTTTGGTTGATCTCTTATATACCCCACCTCTCCTTAATCTTCCTGCTGTAATTTGATCGTGTGTTTGATACTTCACTGCCTCTGTATCTATCCTTTTGTTCATCAGTTTATAATGTTCATTATTATCCACAAATGAGTGATATCATGTGGTGTTTCTCCTTCATTGACTGGCTTATTGCACTTAGCATAAGGCTCTCCAGTTTGATCCATGTTGCTGAAAATGGTAAGAATTCCTTCTTACCATTAATGGCAGCATAGAATTCCACTGTGTAGATGTACCATAGTTTTCTGATGCACTCATCGCTGACGGGCACCTAGGCTGTTTCCAAATTGTAGCTATTGTAAATTGTGCTGCTATGAACATAGGGGTGGGTAAATCCTTTCTGATGGGCGTTTCTACTCTCTTAGCATATATTCCTAAGAGTGGGATTGCTGGGTCAAATGGGAGTTCAATTTTTAGTTTTTTGAGGAAACTCCATACTGTTCTCCACAATGGCTGCACCAGTCTGCATACCCACCAACAGTACGCAAGGATTCCTTTTTCTCCACATCCTCGCCAACACTTGTTTGTTGATTTGTTGATGATTGCCATTCTGATAGGTGTGAGATGGTATGGCATTGTTGTTTTTATTTGCATCTCTCGGATAATTAGTGACTTTGAACGTGTTCTCATGTGTCTCTTGGCCTTCCTTCTGTCATCTTTTGAAAAGGTTCTATTTAGGACCATTGCCCATTTTTTTATTCAATCATTTATCTTTCTTTTATTAAGTTGTATAAGTTGGCTGTAGATGTTGGAGATTAAACCTTTATCAGTGCTAACATTTGCAAATATGTTCTCCATTAAAATAGGCTTTCTTGTTGTTTTGTTGATGGTTTCTTTTGCTGTGCAAAAGCTTTTTATTTTGATGTGGTCCCATTTGTTTATTTTTTTTTCTTTAGCTTCCATTGCCTTTGGAGCAGTATTAGTGAAGAAGTTTTTTCGGGATATGTCTGAGATTGTGCTGCCTGTGGATTCCTCTAGTATTTTTATGGTTTCCCGTCTAATGTTTAAGTCCTGTATCCATTTAGAGTTTAATTTTGTATTTGGTGTAAGTTGGTGATCCAGTTTCATTTTTTTGCATGTATCTGTCCAATTTTCCAATACCATTTATTGAAGAAGCTGTCTTGGCTCCATTGTATGTTCATGCTTCCTTTGTCAAATATTAATTGAGCATAGTGGTTTGGGTGGATATCTGAATTCTCTATTCTATTCCATTGGTCTATGAGTCTGTTCTTGTACCAGTACCAGGCTGTTTTGAGAACATTTGCTTTGTAATATAGCTTAAAATGTGGTATTGAGAACCCACACGCTTTATTCTTCTTTCTCAGGATTGCTGTGGCTATTCGCAGTCTCTTTTTGTTCTAGATGAATCTTTGAAGAGTCCTTTCTAGGTCTGTAAAATACATCATTGGTACTATAATGGGTAGTGCATTGAATCTATAGATTGCTTTGAGTAGTATGGACATTTTAATAATATTGATTCACCCAATCCATGAGCATGGTATGCTCTTCCATCTGTTTACATCTTATTCTGTCTCTTTTTTCAGTGTCCTTTAGTTTTCTGCATATAGGTCTTTTACCTCCTTAGTTAGGTTTATTCCTAGGTATCTTAATTTTCTGGGTGTGATGGTAAATGGGATTGCTTTTTTAGTCTCTCTTTCTGTAATTTCACTATTAGTGTACAGAAATGCCACAGATTTCTTGGCATTAATTTTGTATCCTGCTACATTGCTGAATTCATTTATTAAGTCTATTAGTTTTTGGATGGAGTCGTTTGGGTTTATTATGTACAGTATCATGCCATCTGCAAATAAGGACAGCTTTACTTCTTCTTTTCCAATTTGAATGCCTTTTATTTCTTCTTTTTGTTTAATTGCAATTGCTAATACTTCCAGTATTATGTCGAACAAGAGAGGTGAGAGTGGGCATCCCTGTCTTGTTCCTGTTCTTAGGGGAAATGGTTTTAGTTTTTGCCCATTGAGTATGATGTTAGCTGTGGGTTTATCATATATGGCTTTTATGATGTTGAGGTATGATCCTTCTATTCCCACTTTGCTGAGAGTTTTTATCAAGAAAGGGTGGTGTATTTTGTCAAATGCTTTTTCTGGATCAATTGATACGACTATGTGATTTTTATCTCTCTATTTGTTTATGTGATGTATCACATTTATTGATTTGCAGATATTGTACCATCCTTGCATTGCTGGGATGAATCCTACCTGGTCATGGTGTATGATCTTTCTGCTGTACTGATGGATCCAACTTGCTAGAATTTTGTTGAGGATTTTGGCATCTATGTTTATGAGAGCTATTGGCCTGTAATTCTCTTTCATTGTGTTGTCTTTATCTGGTTTTGGTATTAGGGTGATGCTGGCTTCATAGAAGGTATTTGGAAATGTTCCTCCTTCTTGAATACTTTTGAATAATCTGAGGATAGGTTTTAATTCTTCCTTGAATGTTTGGTAAAACTCTCCTGTGTAGCCATCTGGTCCTGGGCTTTTGTTTGCTGGAAGCTTTTTGATGACTGCTTCAATTTCTTCCATAGTTACTGGCCTATTGAGATGTTTAGATTCTTCTAGATTGAGTTTTGGAAGGTTATATTTTTCTAGGAATATGTCCATTTCTTGCAGGTTGTCCAATTTGTTGGAATGAAGTTGTTCATAGTATTTTTTAACAATCCTTTTTATATCAGCAGGGTCCGTTTTTATTTCTCCTCTTTCATTTCTGATTTTGTTTATTTGGGTTTTCTGTCTTTGTTTCTTGGTGAGTCTGGCTAGAGGTCCATCAATCTTATTTATCCTTTCAAAGAACCAGCTCTTGGTATTATTGATCTTTTGAATTGTTTCTTTGGTCTTCTTGTTGTTTATTTCCATTCTGATCTTTACTATTTCCTTTTTTCTGCTTACACTGGGCTTTTCTTGTTGCTCTCTTTCTAGCTCCTTGAGTTGTAGGGTTAGGTAATTTATAGCATTATTTCTTGTTTTTTGCAATAGGCTTGTAGAGCTATGAACTTCCCTCTCAAGATTGCTTTCACTGTGTCCCATAAATTTTGTATTGTTGTGTTGTCATTGTCATTTTTTGCCATGATGTTTTTTATTTCTTCCATGATCTCTCTGGTTACCCAGTCGTTGTTTAATAGCATGCTGTTTAGTCTCCATGTGTTTGATTTCTTTGTATTATTTTTATTGTAGTTGATTTCCAGTTTTATGCCACTGTGATCTGAGAAAATGCTTGATATGATTTCTATCTTCTTGAATATGAAGAGACTTTTCCTATGACAAAAACACATGGTCTATCTTTCAAGATGACCCATGTGCACTGGAGAAGAATGTATATTCTTGGCTTTGGGGTGAAATGTTCTGAAGAGGTCAATTAATTGCATGTGGTCTAGTGAGTCATTTAGGATTGATGTCGCAAATGACTGATTTTTTGCTGATTTTGATGCTGATTTTTTGTTTAGAGGATGTGTCCAGTGGCGACAGTGGGATATTAAAGTCTCTTACTATGATTTTATTGCTGTCAATCTCTCCCTTAATATCCTCCAGGAGTTTTTTTTTATGTATTTAGGTGCTCCTATTTTGGGTGTGTATATATTTACCAGAGTTATTTCTTCTTGTTGGATTGGTCCCTTTAGTATTATGAAGTGGCCTTCTTTATCTCTTGTTATGTCCTTCACTTTGAGATCCAATTTTTCAGATATAAGTATTGTAATCCCAGCTCTTTTTTTTTTTCATTTCCATTTGCCTGAAATACCGTCTTCCATCCCTTCACTCTCAATCTGTGTGCATCTCTTTTTCTGAGGTGGGTTTCTTGTAGACAGCAGATATATGGATCATGTTTTTTTATTCAATCGGTTACCCTATGTCTTTTGATTGGAGCATTTAATCTGTTACATTTAAAGTTATTATTGATAGGTACTTATCTGTTGCCATTTTTAGTCTTTATCCCCGAGTTCCTTCTTTGCTTCCTATTTATTTTATTTACAGCAGACCCTTTAACATTTCTTGCATTGCTGGTTTGGTGGTAATATATTCCCTGAGTCCCTTTTTGGCTGTGAAGCTTCTGATTTCACCTTCAATTTTGATTGAAAGCCTTGCTGGGTACAGTATTCTTGGATTCAGACCCTTCCTTTGCATGACTTTCTGTATTTCATTCCATTCCCTTCTGGCCTGATGAGTTTCTGTTGAGAAATCAGTAGCTAGTCTTATGGGGGTTCCTTTGTAGCTAACTTTCTGTGTCTCTCTGGCCGCTTTTAAGATTCTTATTCTGTCTTTGGTGTTTGCCAATTTAATTATAATGTGCTTGGTGTTGATTTTGTGGGGGTTAATTTTGTTTGGGACTCTGTGAGCTTCTTGAATTTGTGTGGGTTTTTCTTTCCTATATTAGGGAATTTTCTGACATTATTTCTTCAAACAAGTTTTCTATTCCTTGCTCAGTTTCCACTCTTTCTGGAACCCCAATTATGTGGATGTTGTTTTGTTTTGTTATCCCAAAGTTCCCTTAAGCTCTCCTCTTGCTGTTTAATTTTTTTTTTCTAGAAGCTGGTCTACTTGGGTATATTTTTCTACCTTGTCTTCTAACTCACTGATGTGGTCCTCTGCTTCTTCTAGTCTACTTTTGATGCTTTCTATGGAGTTCTTTATAGCAGTGATGTCATTTTTTATTTCTTCTTGCTTCTTCATTTCCTCTTGGCTCTTCTTCATTTCCTCTTGGCTCTTACATTGGTGATTTTGTCTTCCATTCTTTTCAGCTACCTTATGACCGTTTTTCTGAACTCTTTCTCTGGCAGGTCTATTTCTTCTATTTCGTTTACTTCCTTTTCTGGTGAGACCTGCTTTTCTGTCATATGCGGGTTGTTTCTTCATCTGCCCATGGTCCTTCTTCTCTGGGTGTCTGGTTATGTAGTTCTTTCTCCTACGTTGATTTAAAGGCACAAACTACAACACGACCAGGTACAACACACAAAGGCATGTGGAGTTCCTCTGAGTCCGAGTGTCTGCGCCAATTGGAGAGTGGTGTTCTGGGTTCCCCGGCTGTTCAGTGGGTGCTGCAGCTGTAGCTTTTCAGACTGCCCTCAGAAAAGATATTTTTAAATGTTAACAATAGTAGCATGTATGACTGAGATTGGAAGATGAAGGATATGTGATCATCATTTTTTCTCACATATATTTTTCTGCAATGAACATATATCACTTTTCCTTAAATATATATATATATACTAAAGGTCCAATGTACAAAATTTGTGCATTTGGGGGAGAGGGGTGGTACCTCATCAGGCCCATGCCTTCTCGCAGTCTGGGAGCCCATGGAGGATGTCCAACTGAAGGCTTAGGCCAGCTCCCTCAGGACATCTGTAGCACTGCCACAGAAGCACTTACTAGCTGTGAGCCTGGCTTATGGGCTTCTGGCTAAGCAGTGCTCCCCCTGTGGAGTTCACTGACCACCAGGGGGCAGCTCCTGCACTGAGCATCTGTCCCCTGGTGATCAATACACGTTATAGTTATAGCTACCAGTTGTTCCATGGTTTGGTTGATTTGCATATTAGGCTTTTATTATATAGGATATATCAAATAATTTTCAAAGAAAAATCTGAATCCCAACCCTGTCATTTATAATCAAATGATTTCAACAAAGGTATCAATACATTTCATTGGCTCAAGAATAATCTTTTCAATAAATGGTGCTGGAACAAGTAGATATTCACATGCAAAAGAACGGCCACTACCTCATACCACATACAAAAATTAACTTAAAAGGAACCCAAAATCTAAATATAAGAGATAAAACTATAAAAGTTTATTTATTTTAAATAAAAAAGGTTATTTTGAATTTGGATGGTTTGTTAAGACACATTTCTAGAAATAGGATTGCCTAGTCTCATGGCATTAGGTTCTGATTCATCAAGACTTTGTTATTTGCCTGGCTTCAAATAGGTATAAATCCATGATTCTTTGAGCTGGAATATTGTTTTTCCCTTCAATAATTTTGTTCAAAAACATGAATATCTTCAAGGTGGTGTGTAAATCAATATTTTTATACCCTGGTCTATGGTGAGCAAAAATGTGTGTGTGTGTGTGTGTGTGTGTGTGTGTGTGTGTGTGTTCTTCTGTTTCTGTGTCTGTGATTGCATGTGTATGTGTCTATGCCTGTGTTTGTGTGTATTGGGAATAGATATGCACAAAGGAAAAAGGAGACTCCACTATCAGCCTTTTCATACTATGGTCATTAACAAAGTGCCATTTTGTGGATTTGGTGGGCCAGAAATTTATTTTCATGAGGAAACAGAAATGAGTGTTAACCTAAATTAGATGCCTAAGGCAGGGCCGAGCTACTGAGCAGAGGTGAAATCTTCCTTAGCTTATGCCTTTAAAAGCACAGCCTTCTGTGGGCCAGTGTGACTCAGTGGTTGAATGTCAACCTATGAACAAATAGGTCATAGTTTGATTCCCTATCATGGCACATGCCTGGGTTGCAGGCTCCATCCTCAGTATGGGACAGCTGATCAATGATTCTCTCTCATCATTGATGTTCCTATCTCTCTACTTCTCTCTCTTCCTCTCCGAAATCAATAAAAATATATTAACAAATAAAAGCTCAGCCTTCTCAACTTTCCAATCCATTCCCTGATCTGGTATTCTTGTGGATAGAGTTGTTCTACTCCCTCCACCTCACCCTAATATTAATACTTGTCTCTTTGTATTACAATGAAGTGTTGCCTCCTCCTCCTTCACTTTTCCAGGTAGGCACATTCATATTTTGTTATCCTGGACCAGGTTTCCTGGAAACAGACACTAATGCAGGTTGTCATACAGGAAGATTACTAGGGAGTACACTTGGGACCAATGCCTGTGAGAAAGTCAGGTAAAGAGGAATGAGAGGATGGAGAAGTTGAACTGGAAAGTCACACCTATCCTGATAGGTAGTTCTAAAACTGTATGCCTTCAGAGTTGTCCAAAATTGATGCAAGGTATGTGAGTCTTTGTACTTTCATTGGATATGTGCTACTTACTGTACCCTACTGGGCCTAAAATAACATAACGTTGGGCAAGGCCACATTTGGCTAAGAGCAATGCCAAGAGAGGGACATAACTGATCCATCAGCAACCAACACTGCCAGTAACTGGGTGGGATCAAGTTGGTGCACCAGAACATTCACTACAGTTATTTATTTGGTCAGATCTCTGAGAAAGCTTCAAAACAGGTTTCTGTCAATCTTTTTACCTTCACCTATCTTCCCACATTCTTTCATAGCTAGAATGAACAATTAGAAAGCGAAGTAAAGGATTCCCATATTTGGGGACTGAATAACTGGGGAATACAAGAAATTTCCCATACTTGAACAAATGGATGGGTGCTGGTGCTTTTTACTAAGATGGATAAGAAAAAGGTTTGGGTCAGAGAGAAATCAAGATTTTAATCTTAAATAAGTTAAGTTTGAAATGTTTGTGAAGCATTCAAATGGAGGTATAAATTAGGTGATTGAATATATGGATATGAGCTTAGAGAAGTTGGGGGGTTAATATATACTAGTATATTATGTTGAAAACCATAGGAATGCATGACCTCACTTAAGGAGACAGTGTAGAAAGAAAAGAGAAAACCTAGAGTTCAGCATTCAGGAAACCTTCAGTATTTAATGGATGAATAGAGGAAGGTGAGGAAACAGATGGAATAGTCAGAGAGGTAAGAATACTGTAAGAGCATGGTGTAACAAAAATCCATGGAAAAAGAATATATTTTTAAAATGAGATGCGGTAGTACTAATAAATATTTCTGAGAAGTAACACAAGGTGAAGACAGAAAATTTTACATTTGATTTTAGAACATGGAAGACTGTTGCTGATCTTTGTGGAGCTGTTTTAGGAGAATTATGGGAACAGCAGGACAGATTGGAATGGGTTGAGGAATGAGTGAAATGTGAGGAAATAGCGGAAGTAAGTATAGAAAACTCAAAAAGTTGGCTGTGATAAGGAAAAGGAAAAAGATACAGTGCAGTTAGCTGAAAGGGTATGTGAGTCTGGGGAGTTTAGAGGGGGCATTGCTTGTTTCTTTGTTTTTGATATTTTAATGGAAGTATAAAATACATACTGAAAAGCACAAATCAGGTGTACAGCTTAATGAATTCCCACAATCTAAACATACCCATGTAAGAGCATCCGATTTTTTTTTTAAAAGAGAGAACACCAAAAGGCTATATACTGTATGAATCCAACTATAAGACATTTTGGAAAGGTCTAACTATGGAGACAGTAAAAAGATCAGTTGTTGCCAGGAATAAGTGGGGGAGAGAAGTATGAAGAGGATTTTTAAAAATATATTTTTATTGATTTCAAAGAGGACAGGAGAGGGAGGGAGGTATAGAAACATTAATATTGAAAGAGCATCATTGATTGGCTGCCTTCTGCACACTTCTCCCCCCCCCCTCCCCACTGTGGAGTCAGCCTATAACCTGGGCATGTGCCCTAACCAGGAATCAAACTGTGATCTCCTGGTTCAGAGGTCTACGCTCAATCTCTGAGCCACAATGGCCAAGCTAAATAGAGGATTTTTAAGGAAGTGAAACTACTCCGTGTGATACTATAATGGTCAATATATATCATTATACATTTGTCCAAACCCACAAAATATATAGCACCAAGAATGAACCTTAATGTAAATTAAGGACTTTGGGTGATTATGATGTGTCACTATAGGCTCATCGGTTTTAACAAATGTAACATTCTAGTGGGGGATGTTGATAATAGGTGAGATTTTGTATGTGTGTGGCAGAGGGTTTATGGGAAATCTTTGTACCTTCTATTCAATAATGCTGTGAACCTAAAACTGCTCTTAAAATTTAAATATTTTATTTTTAAAAAGAGGGAGAGAGAAAACATTCTGACATATTTTAGTAACTAGTCCCTGCAGAGGTAACAATTATCCTAACTTCTAACATCATGGAATAATTTTCCTTATACCAGTATGAGCTCTTTCATGTGTGGCTTTTATCACTACACATTGCCTGTCAGATGCATTCATATTGTTGTGTGGAGTAGTAGTGCATTCAGTCTCATGGCAGTATATTATTTCATTGTGTTAATTTATCATTAAATTAATGACTATTAAAGGTCATTAAGTTAATTTCCAGTTTGGAGTTATTATAAACTTGTGTGTGTGTCTTTTTAAATATCATATAATATCTAATGTGTTTCAAAAATCACTTTTCAAAAAACACTCAAACATTTTAAAACATAACTTTGTAAAAAAAAATACAAATCTTAAAAATAAACCCTGAAGCTTAAAAATAAGATCTATAATCTAATCCTACAAAGTTAACTTCATGAATTTTGGCAATTTGTTAAAAAAAACATTAGAAAATATTTTTAGTTATATGACCATAGATTGAATATTACAATGAGAAATTTGCTCAAAAACTAATCTACCCTATCAATCTCAAAACATTTTTCTACTAAAATAATCCATGAACTCATTTATGTTTACTTTCCTTAAATGGCTGCTATAAAATAAGCTTGTAGTTAAATACTGGACAGAAACTTATTTCCAGGTCATATGTGGATAGGCAACAAGTAAAATTCGAGCATTCAATTTTTTTGTTATTGTTCGGTATTACCAATATATCCCATTTTCCCCCTTTGCCATCCTCCAGCCAGCCCAGCCCCATTCCAGGTCTTCATTACATTATTATCTGTGTCCATGGGCTATGCATATATGTATAAAAGATCTTTGATTAATCTATTTCTATCCTCTCACTCACCTCCTCTCTGACAGCTGTTAATCTGTTCCATGCTTTCAAGCCTCTGGACCTATGTTGTTGATTAGATTCCACATATAAGTGAGATCATATGATATTTGTCTTTCTCTGACTGACTTATTTCTCTTAGCATAATACTCTCCAGGCCCATACATGCTGTTGTCAAGAGTAAGCGATCTTGCTGTTTGACCCAGAGATCCTGCTTCTGGGAATCATGAAACACCAGTCAGAAAAAAAGTGCACCCCTGTGTTCATAGCAGTAATATTTACAATAGCTAAGATCTGGAAGCATTCTATTTTTATATAAAAAAATATTAGATGAAATTCACATAATATAAAAATTAACTATTTTAAAGTGAAAAACTCAGTGGCACTTGGCATGATCCTAATGTTGTACAACAGCGACCTATATCTTGGTTCCAAAACATTTTCATCATCCCAAAAGGAAAGCTTTATGCCTATTAAGCAGATGCTCCCAATCATTCTTCCCCCTCCCTCTGTCCCTGACAACCACCAATCTTCCTTCAGTCTTTATCAATGTATTATAGATATATTATATAAATTCTGGATGTAGAAATTGTATCATATAATATGTAACCTTTTGTATTTGACTTTTTTTCACTTAGCACAGTGTTTCTGAGGTTTATCCATATATTATAGCATATATTGATACTGTATTCCTTTTTACAGCCAAATAATATTCCATACACACACACACACACACACACACACACACACACACATTACCATTTGTTTATGCATTGATGGACACTTAGACTATTTCTATCTTTTGGCTATTGTGAATTATACTACTATAAACATGAATATACATGTATTTGTTTATCTATTTTCAATTCTTTTGCACATATACTAGTACCTAACATTGAAATTGTTGGGTCATATGATAAGTCTATGTTTAACTTTTTTGTTGGGTCATATAGTAATTCTATCTTTAATTTTTTGAGAAACCACTTAAATGTTTGACATAGTGGTCAGATTTTTTACATTTAAACTAACAATGTACAAAGCATCCATTTTTTTACATCTTTATCAGCATTTGATATTTTTCTCCTTCTTTTGGTAATATCTATCCCATTTAGTGTAACATAGTACCTCATTGTTATTCTTATTTGCATTTCCTTGATGACTAATGATACTGAGTACATTTTCAGGTGCTTGTTGGCCATTTGCATATCTTCTTTGGATAAATATCTATTCAAATCCTTTTTCTATTTTTCAATTTGGTTATTTGACTTTTTGTGATGAACTGTAAGATTTTTTTATATATTCTGGACACTAGACCCTTATTAGATATATGACCTTGCCCATCTGGCATGACTCAGTGGTTGTTAATCTATGAACCAGGATGTCATGGTTCAATTCCCAGGGTTGCAGGCTTGATCCCCAGTGTGGGGTGTGCAAGAGGCAGCCGATCAATGATTTTCTCTCATCTTTGATGTTTCTATCTTTCTCTCTAAACTTTACTCTCAGAAATCAATAAAAAGATATTCTTAAAAAGATATATGATCTGCAAATATTTTCTCCCATTCTTTAGGTTGTTTTTCCATTTCCTTAGTAATGTACTTTGATGCAATTGAGATGATCACATGGATTTTTTTTCTTTTCTTCCATTAATGTAGTGTTACACTGATGGATTTTTGTATATTGAATCACGCTTGCATTCCTAGGATAAATCCCACTTGATCGTGGTTTATAATCCATTTGATTCAATTTGCTAGTATTTTCTTGAGGATTTTTTGCATCTATATTCATAAGGAATATTAGTCTGTAACAAACATTCCATTTTAAAGAGAAAAAGAAGAGGACAAATGCACCAATGCACTTTAGTCAAGGACAAAATAAGGAAAAGGCAAAATTATTCCACAGCAGTTATAACTTTGAATAGTATTATTGTTACTGCATTAGAAAAATATAATTGGTCACATATCTTACAGGGAAATTTCCTTCAAGAAGGATCCTGCTTAATCTATCCAAGATAGTTAAAAGCAACTAAAACTTAACTTCATCAAATCATCTATAGGCAAGGAAACAGTACCACAGAAGTTAAATGATTCATGTACAATGACTTTTATAGTAAGCAGCAATTGGCACTTTCATTTTGTAACCATTTACCTGAAGCACTTTCCACTTAACCACTCTAACCTTTACTACCAGTCTCTAAGATATCAACTTCTATACCAAAAAACTCATAACACAAAAACTTCACTTGCTTCTAACTGAAAGAAAATGTTCCAGGAGAAAGCAAGATGGCAGCATAGGTAAACACCTGAATTTACTGCCTCACACAACCACTTCAAAACTACAACTAAAAAATAAAACTAATATCATCTAGAGCCACAGAAAGGCTACCTGAGTGGAAATTCTACAACAAGAAGGAAAGAGAAAAGCACACTGAAACACAGAGGAGGTGCAGAAGTGAAATGCAGAGGTACAGAGGCACGTGCTCGCAGAAAAGGGCTGGAAACTGAATACACTGTAGTCTTTTTCAATTGGGAAGCAGACACAAGCTCCCAACTACTCGGAACTCCAGTTTTGGGCAAGAGTCTGGGGACCCAGACTCATACAGGGAGAAACTGGACTGACTGGCATTGGGCTGGAACATGAGGATGGCTTTTCCTCAGAGGTGCTTGCAGCGATTACCTCGGGACACTGAGACCTGGGGGCCTCTTAGGGCAGGGCTGATGGTCAGCCATTGCTGTTTGCTCTGCCCTGTTGATTCTCTGAGACCCCACCCCACTCAATTTACACCCACACACAAGCTGTGTTCAGAGGCTTTTGTATATGAATGGCCTGGCCTTTTGCAATCTAAAATTACCTAACAAACTGCAGCTGGGTCAGAGATTCCCAGAACTTCCAAAGGAAGGCCCAAGGCTGGACAGCAGCTTGCATTGCTTCACAGCTGGGCCTCCTCTGGGCACTTCCAAACCAGAAACAAAGAGGAGGAATCTGCAGATCTGTCTGTAGCACCTGCTGGGTGGCCTCAGGCAGGGGCTAAATTTGCACCTCCTTGGAGATCCAAGAGCCAGTGTACCCAGTGGTCAGAGTGAGACCATCCAGATTACAACTCTTCAGATCCATAAAGGACACACTCTGGGGGCAGACTCAGTGAGCACCAAAGCCCCACTAAAGCAAGTCTTGCCTCATAAGGGTGTCTCCAGCACAGAAGTTCTCCCATTGTAATCACAACTGAACCTCACAGCTAATTGACCTGGAAATCAATTCCTCCCAGTGATACCAACAACAATTAAGCTTTGATTGTTGTCAAAGCTTAACTACAGCAAGACTGTGCACACAGCCCATAAAAGGGTGCACCAAGACTGTCCACCTCAGGTAACTGGGGATGCTGATCCACTGGGGACACTTAGCACACAAGGCCTCTCTATCAACACAGGGAAACAGACAAAATTCAGAGACAAAGAAACATGTCACAAAAGGAAGAAATGGAGGAAAGCAAACTACTGCATATAGAGTTCAAAACCACGGTTATAAGGTTACTCAAGAATTTTCTAGACACCTCCAAGAAATTTAGTGATATCCTTGAGGATATGAAAAAGGACCAACTAGAATAAACATACACTGACTAAAATAAAGAATAATATACAGAGATCCAACAGCAGACTGGAGAATCCCAAGAATCAAGTTAAAGATTTGAAATATGAAGAAGCAAAAAACACCAAACAGGAAAAAAAAGATTCTAAAAATATGAAGATAGTGTAAAGAGCCTCTGGGACAACTTCAAGCATACCAATATCTGAAGTATGGGCGTGCCAGAAGAGAGAGCAAGATATTGAAAACCTACTTCAAGAAATAATGACAGAAAGATTCCCCTACTTGGTGAAAGAAATAGACTTCCAAGTCCAGAAAGTGCACAGAACCCCAAACAAAAGGAATCCAAAGAGGACCACACCAAGACACATCATAATTAAAATGCCAAGGGCAAAAAACAAAGAGAGAATATTAAAAAAAGCAAGAGAAAAATAGTTACCTACAAGGGAGTACCCATATGGTTTCCAGCTGATTTATCAACAGAAACTAAATAGCAGGCCAGAAGGGAGTGGAAAGAAATATTCAAAGTGATGAATAGTAAGAACCTACTACCAAGACTACTTTACCCAGCAAAGCTATCATTCAGAATTGAAGGGCAGATAAAGAGCTTCACAGATAAGAAAAAGCTAAAGGAGTTCTTCATTACTAAATCAGTATTATATGAAATTCTGAAGGGTATTCTTTAAGAAAAGAAAGAAGAAGAAAAAGGTAAAGATAAAAATTATGAACAAGTACATATCTATCAACAAGTGAATCTAAAAATCAAATGAATAAAAAATCTGATTAACAGAATAAAGTGGTGAATATAATAGAATCAGAGGCATAGAAAGGGAGTAGAATGACAATTCTCAGGAGAAGGGGGTGTGGAGAGTGTGGGAAGAGACTGGGCAAAAATTGTTCACCTATGGATGAGGACAGTGGGGTGGGGGAGGGGGTAAAGGCATGTGGTGGGGTGAGAACCAGATGGAGGAGAACTATCGGGGAAGGAGAAAGAGGAACAACTGCAATAATCTAAACAAAAAGATTCATTTATAATAAATAAATAAATACTATTTAACATTAAGAAAAATAAAAGAAAATGTTCCACAAATTTAAGGTATTTTCTTTGGTGAAACTAGAAAACAATCAGTATCCTATATAATAAAAGGCTAATATGCAAATAGACTGAACAGTGGATTCTGTTGCTATGACATTCACTGAGCACCAGAGGGCATGTGTGGAACATGGCGGACGTTGGCCACAGCAGGATAGTGGAGCAGGTGAGCAGGTGCCAGACCAAGGTGGGGCACCAGTCGCTGTCATTGAGGCAAGCCTCGGGTGGTTACTAAAAATTTTTTGTTCCTGCGTGCAGCAGGCCCACCTGGTGCTCACATTTGCAGCTGGTGCCAGAGTCGCTGCTCATACCTGCTGCCAGTGCCTGGTGCCAGTACCGATCACTTGGCACCATCAGCAGCAGCTGCTAGCCCTGATTGCCCCTGAGGGCTTCTCCATCTTCCCCTGTTCCTGAGGGGCTATCTGGGCAACAGCCACCTCTCACACCTGCTGACAGAGTCAGCCCACTTGCACCTGCTGCTGGTGCTGGCCCTAATCATTCTGCATTGTCAGTAGGTGCAAGTGGGGCCAGTGCCATCACCACATGGGAGATGGGCTGGCAGCAGACAGGGGCGGGACAGGAGCACAAGGGTGGCCTGAAATCCACCCCTGTGCCAACTGGAGCCTCACGGCCCACAGTTCCTTTCAAAGTACACAAATTCGTACACTGGGCCCTTAGTCCTAATATAAAAAAGCGCAGGGTCTGTAACATCCAAAACGACCCAAGGTTCGACTGACCAGAAGTTGGTGCTGGGTTGCCATGGTGACCCAGCATTGACTGCCTGCTGCTGCAGGCACCTTGGCCTAACACTGACTGTGGAGGGGGCTGTGGATCAGGCCTGAAGAGAGGCCTGGAGAGAGAAGCAGGGTCTGATCCATAGTCTCTGTGGCAGCTGTAAATCAGCCTTTGCCTCTCTCTTTCTCTTGAGGCTTGGCCAGCAGCTGTGCCTCTCTTTCTCTGTGGCCTCCACTAGGGCTACTGACAGCCCCTCCTCTCTGGTCAGGCCTGGAGATAGGCCCAGGGACGATGACTGGGATAGAAACTGACCAATCAAAACCTGATCTGGGTGAACTGCAAAGGCAGAATCTAAGGTGGGGCTGAGGAGGTTTTTTTAAGGGCAACAATTCTTTGGTGTAAGATGTAAGAAAGTGGTTCAATTTTTAATGACTGGTTTGGCAATATAGTGCATATAACTGGATATCAGTCCAGATATAGGAATTATGTATTTTTATCTGCCAAGAGCATCTCCTCCTGATGCAAAAGCCCCCCCCCCCCTCCATTTAAGCAACCCTATATAATCTATCTATATTACCTTTTGGATAATATGCTAATTAGACTGGATTGGGCCATTTTCTGGATGTCTGACTTCCTTCCAGACAAAGCCATGGTGGTGGGGACCAAGAAGAGGCCATTAGGGACAATCAGGTCTGCAGATGAGGGCAGTTGGGGGCAAGATCAGGCCATCAGGGGAGGGCAGCTGGGGATGAGATCAGGCCAGCAGGGGAGTCATTCGGGGCAAGATCAGGCTGACAGGGGATGAAAGTTGGAGGCTAGCAGGGGAGGGCAGTTGGGGATGATCAGGCAGGCAGAGGCAGTTAAGGGTGATCAGGTCATCACAGGAGAGCAGTTAGGGGCAATATAAGGCCAGCAGGGAAGGGCAGTTGGGGGAAAGATCAGGCTGAAAGAGGAGGGCAGTTAGGGGCAATCAGGCAGGCAGAGGCAGTTAGAGGTGATTAGGCTGGCAGGGGAAAGCAGTCAGGGGCAAGATCAGGCTGGCAGGTTAGGGTAGATGGGATGAGATCAGGCCAGCAGGGGAGGGCAGTAGGGGGAAGATCAGGCAGACAGTGGAAGGCTAAGGGTAATCAGGCAGGCAGACAGAGAGGTTAGGGACAATTAGGAAGGAAGGCAGATGCAGTTAGGGGTGATCAGGTAGGCAGGCAGGCAGGTGAGCAGTTAGGAGCCAGTGGTCCCAGAGTGTGAGAGGGATGTTCTATTGGAGAGAGTGCACTGGGCCACAAGTTTTAATTTATTTTTTTTATTAATGTATTACATGTATACATATCTTCCCATAGCCCCCCCCAGGCATACCCTAACCCCCCAGTCTCTTGTGTTCATTTGCTATGCTTATATGCATGCATACAAGTCCTTTGGTTGATCTCTTATTGCATTGTCATTTAGATTTGCATCTCTTGAGTAATTAGCGATTTTGAGCATGTTTTCATGTGTCTCTTGGCCTTCCTTCTGTCATCTTTCAAAAAAGTTCTATTTAAGTCCATTGCCCATTAATTTATTGGATCATTTATCTTCCTTTTATTAAGTTGTATAAGTTGCTTGTAGATGTTGGAAATTAAACCTTTATCAGTGGTAACATTTGCAAATGTGTTCTCCCATACAGTGGACTTTCTTGATGTTTTGTTGATGATTTCTTTTGCTATGCAAAAGCTTTTTATTTTGATGTAGTCCCATTTGTTTATTTCCTCTTTAGCTTCCATTGCCCTTGGAGCAGTATTAGTGAAGAAGTTCTTTCAGCATATGTCTGAGATTGTGCTGCCTGTGGATTCCTCTAGTATTTTTGTGGTTTCCCGTCTTATGTTTAAGTCCTGTATCCACATGGAGTTTATTTTTGTGTATAGTGTGGGCTGCTGGTCCAGTTTCATTTTTTTGCATGTATCTATCCAGTTTTCCAAAACCATTTATTGGAAAGGCTGTCTTGACTCCATTGTATGTTCATGCCTCCTTTGTCAAATATTAGTTGAGCATAGTGGTTTAGGTGGATATCTGGATTCTCTATTCTATTCCATTCGTCTATGAGTCTGTTCTTGTGCCAGTACCAGGCTGTTTTGAGAACAGTTGCTTTTTAATATAGTTTTAAATCTGGTATTGAGATACCACACACTTTATTCTTCTTTCTCAGGATTGCTGTGGCTATTCGCAGTCTTTTTTTGTTCCAGATGAATCTTTGGAGACTTCTTACTATGTCTGTGAAATATGTTGTTGGTGTTTTAATGGGTAGTGCATTGAATCTATAGATAACTTTGGGTAGTATAGACATTTTAATGATGTTGATTCACCCAATTCATGAGCATGGTATGCTCTTCCATCTCTTTACATCTTACTCTGTCTCTTTTTTCAGTGTCCTGTAGTTTTCTGTGTATAAATCTTTTACATCCTTAGTTAGGTTTCTTCCTCGGTATCTTAATTTTTTTGGTGCAATGGTAAATGGGATTGCTTTTTTAATCTCACTTTAGGTTAATTTCACTATTAGTGTCTAAATATGCCATAGATTTCTTGACATTAATTTTGTATCCTGCTACATTGCCGAATTAATTTATAGAGTCTATTAGATTTTTAACGGAATCTTTCAGGTTTTTATGTACAATATCATGTCATCGCAAATAAGGACAGCTTTTCTTCTTCTTTCCCAATTTGGATGCCTTTTATTTCTTCTTTTTGTCTAATTGCAATGGCTAATACTTCCAATACTATGTCTAACAGGAGTGGTGAGAGTGCGCATACCTGTCTTGTTCATGTTCTTAGGGGAAATGCTTTTAGTTTTTGCCTATTGAATATGATGTTAGCTGTGGGTTTATCATATATGGCTTTTATGATGTTGAGGTATGATCCTCCTATTCCCACTTTGCTGAGAGTTTTTATCAGGAAAGGGTGTTGGATTTTGTCAAATGCTTTTTCTGCATCAATTGATATGACCAAGTGATTTTTATCTCTCAGTTTGCTTATGTGATGTATCATGTTTATTGATTTGCATATACTGTACCATCCTTGCATTGCTGGGATGAATCCTACCTGGTCATGGTATATGATCTTTCTGATGTACTGCTGGATCCGGTTTGCTAGAATTTTGTTGAGGATTTTGGCATCTATGTTATGAGAGCTATTGGCCTGTAATTCTCTTTCATTGTGTTGTCTTTATCTGGTTTTGTTATTAGGGTGATGCTGGCTTCATAGAAGGTGTTTGGAAATGTTCCTCATTCTTGAATATTTTTGAATAGTCTGAGGATAGGTTTTAATTCCTCCTTGAATGTTTGGTAAAACTCTCCTGTGTAGCCATCTGGTCTTGGGCTTTTGTTTGTTGGAAGCCTTTTGATTACTGCTTCAATTACTTCCATAGTAATTGACCTTTTGAGATGTTTAGAGTCTTCCTGATTGAGTGTTGGAAGGTTATATTTTTCTAAGAATATGTCCATTTCCTGCAGGTTGCCCTGTTTTTTGGAATGGAGAGGTTCACAGTATTTTTAACTATCATTTTTATTTCGGCAGGGTCTATTGTTATTTCTCCTCTTTCATTTCTGATTTTGTTTATTTGGGTCTTCTCTCTTTGCTTCTTGGTGATCCTGGCTAGAGGTCCATCAATCTTGTTTATCCTTTCAAACAAACAGCCCTTTGGTTTGTTGATCTTTTGAATTGTTGCTTTGGTCTTCATGTTGTTTATCTCCGCTCTGATAATTACTATTTCCTTTCTTCTGCTTACACTGGGCTTTTCTTGTTACTCTCTTTCTAGCTCTTTGAGTTGTAGGGTTTGGTAATTTATACCATTGTTTCTTGTTTTTTGCAGTAGGCTTTGAGAGCTATAAACTTCCCCCTCAAGACTGCTTTCACTGCATCCCATAAATTTTGTATTGTTGTGTTGTCATTGTCATTTGTTGCCATGATGTTTTTTATTTCTTCCTTGATCTCTCTGGTTACCCAGTCATTGTTTAATCTCCATGTGTTTGATTTCTTTGTATTATTTTTATTGTAGTTGATTTCCAGTTTTATGCCACTGTGATCTGAGAAAATGCTTGATATGATTTCTACCTTCTTGAATTTGAAGAAACTTTTCCTATGACCCAACACATGGTCTATCTTTGAAAATGACCCATGTGCACTGGAGAAGAATCTATATTCTGTGGCTTTGGGGTGACATGTTCTGAAGATGTCAATTAATTCCATCTGGTCTATTGAGTCATTTAGGATTGATGTTTCTTTGCTGATTTCTTGTTTAGAAGATTTTTCCAGTGTTGACAGTCGGGTATTAAAGTCTCTTACTATGTTTGTATTGCTGTCAATCTCTCCCTTAATATCCTCCAGGAGTTTTTTTATGTGTTTAGGTGCTCCTGTATTGTGTGCATATATGTTTACCAGAGTTATTTCTTCTTCTTGGATTGGTCCCTTTAGTATTATGAAGTGGCCTTCCTTATCTCTTGTTATATCCTTCATTTTGAGATCTAATTTGTCAGATATAAATATTGCAACACCAGCTCTTTTTTTTTTTCATTTCCACTTGTCTGAAAAAACACTTTCCATCCTTTCACCCTCAGTCTGTATGCATCTCTTTTTGTAAGGTGAGTTTCTTGGAGACAGCAGATATATGGGTCATGTTTTCTTATCCAATCCGTTACCCTATGTCTTTTGATTGGAGCATTTAATCCATTTACATTTTAAGTTGTTATTAATAGGTACTTACCTGTCGCCATTTTTATTCTTTACTTCTGTGTTCACTCTTGGCTTCCTATTCTTTTATTTACAACAGACCCTTTAACATTTCTTGCATTGCTGGTTAGTGGTAATATATTCCCTGAGTCCTTTTTTGTCTGTGAATTTCCTGATTTCATCTTCTACTTTGATTGAAAGCCTTGCTGGGTATAGTATTCTTGGATTCAAACCCTTCCTTTGCATGACTGTGTATATTTCATTACATTCCCTTCCTGCCTCATGAGCTTCTGTTGAGAAATTTGTTGCTAGGCTGATGGGGGTTTCTTTGTAGGTAACTTTCTTTCTCTCTCTGGCTGCTTTTAAGATTCTTACTCTGTCTTTGGTATTTGCCAATTTAATTATAATGTGCCTTGGTGTCGCTTTTGTGGGGTTTATTTTGCTTGGGACTCTGTGAGTTTCTTGAATTTTTCTTCCTATATTAGGGAAGTTTTCTGTCATTATTTCTTCAAACTGGTTTTCTATTCCTTCCTTAGTTTCCACTCTTTCTGGAACCCCAATTATGCAGATGTTGTTTGTTTTGTGTTATCCCAAAGTTCCCTTAGGCTCTCTTCTTGCTTTTTAATATTTTTTTTTCTAGAAGCTGGTGTAGTTGGGCATTTTTTCCTACCTTGTCTTCTAGCTCACTGATGTGGTCCTCTGCTTCTTCTAGTCTACTTTTGATGCTTTCTATTGAGTTCTTTAGAGCAGCGATGTCATTTTTCATTTCTTCTTTACTTCTTCATTTCCTCTTGGCTCTTTCTCATATTGTCGAATTTGTCTTCCATTATTTTCAGCCACATTATGACCATTTCTCTGAACTCTTTCTGTGGCAGTTTGTTTACTTCTATTTTGTTTACTTCATTTTCTGGTGATGTCTGCTTTTCTTTCATATGCAGGCTGTTTCTTCCTCTTCTCATGGTTTCTTCTTCCTGGGTGTCTGGTTATGTAGTTCTTTCTTCTGGATTAATTTAAAGGCACAAAATACAACACTACCAGGTACAACACACAAGGCCCTGAACAGAAATGTATTCATGATGTTAATAAGCACAAATAGGGTGATCACTAATGAAAGACAAATTAGGGGTAAGTAGAGAAAGAGTAATAGAGAAAGAAGAAAAAAAGAAAAGAAAGAAGTACCAAAATGAATTTGGGATAAGGAAGAAAAAAGAGGAAAAAGAAAAAGAAGGAGAAGGAGAAGAAGAAGAGGAGGAAGAGGAAGAGGAGAAGAAGAAGGCAGAGAAAAAGTAAGGAAGAAAAGAAAGAGAATAAAAAAGAAAATAGGAACAAATTATCTATATGAGGAGAAAATTCCAATAGAACAGCCAGTAATCCCAACAAATGCCAGGAACCAATACCTAGAGAATAATACAAATTAATACAACTAATATCAAGGGAGGCATGGGAAAACAGAGGGGGGAAATAAATAAAAACAAAGTAAAGAAAAAGCAAAATAAAACAAGTAGAATAAGCTAAATGAATCTCACAAAAAAGTATAAAAATTCGATATAATCAATGCTCAAGCAAACAGCAACAAAGGGACATAGCAAACAACAATTTTTTGGATAGTGAGGATAGAGAAGAGAGAGGTGTGTATGGACTTGGAGTAGGGGATTAGAAATTAGATATATAAGTGGGGTGAAGTTTTAACCAGTTAAAAAGAAAGAATAGGGAAAATCTAAAGTTGGAAATGGATAAGAGAAACAAGACAAAAAATAGGAAAAGTTAGGAAGAGAGTGTTGGCATAAAGGTAGAGTTGAGATAGAGTAAAATGAAGCTAAATGAAGGATGAAAATAGAATGTAGAACTCTAATCCCAAAGTAAAATAAAGAGAATATTAAAATGACACCTCTTTTTTTTTTCCAAAAAGGTAAAACAGTAGTAGTAAAAATACTGGTTGAAAATAAAAATGTAATAATTAAAAAGGTAAAATCAATTGAGGAAAAAGAAAAATAGTTTTTTAATTAAAAGATGAAAAAAAATTAAAAATAAAAGAATAAAATGGGCAGTAGTGGAGGTCACGCACTTCCTCTGTTGTTCTATTTGGCATGCCTGTTTCCCAGTTGGGAGGGTATTGCAGTTCCTTGAGTTCTACTGCTGCTCAGTGTTGTAAGCCAGTCTTGGTTTTTAAGCAGGCGGTGTGTCTTAATCTCTTTATTCTTTTGTGATTACACGAGAGTCAATTTGTTAGTCATCCCCTTGGTGGCAGTGTTTTGGAATTGACCTCTGAGACTATATGTCCTTTCTAGCATGTGCTTAGATCCTCAAAACTGGTTTGTGGGAGTGGGTTGCCCCAGAGCTGTTCTCTGATCCCCAGGTTCAAGAAAAACAACTTTCCTCTGCAATCTCTTAGGATGTCCCCAATTGGGTGTTCCTATGTATTGGGCTTAGCAATTAGAAGCGAGGGTCTGAAGAGGAAAGAGTGCAGTCTGTGTATTCCCCCTCCCCCGCTCCTGTTCAAGCAGCTGGGACACTTTAATAACTCCCAGGCTGTCCTTATGCATCAGATCAAAATGAGCTGCTTTTCAGAGATCCCCTCTGTTAGCAGCTCTGAGGACCCCCTTCCACATTCATGGATCACACCAGGCCCAATAGCCACGGATTTCTCTAGGTGCAGAGTACCCCCAGTCCTCCAGCTCCCACAGTGCATGTGTTTCTCTATCCTGTGGGACCAGAGACTTCACCTTATCCCAGGCAAAATCTGACCTTTCTGCATGGAGTGTAGCACTCCTCTGAATCCAAGTGTTTGTTCCCAATTGTTCTAGGGCTAGTAGCTGTTCAGTGGGTGCTGCAGTTGTAGATTTTCAGATTTCCAGTAACATCCATTTCCCTTTCAAGATAATGGGATTTCTGCTTCCAAGCTGGTGGCTCCAGGAGAAAAATCCAGCAGCAGTGGGGGCTGCCTGGTCATGGGAGCCCCATCCACAGTCTGCTATCTTCTCCTGGATTATAGCTGTCCCTTAACTCAACAACAAACACTCTTAGTGCAACCCTCAGCTGTTTTCTCTGACTTCTCAGGGATAATTCTCGGGACATGTCCATCTATTCTGCTGCCATTTTTTTTTCTCAAAATCTTCTTAATACAAAAAAAGATCTTGTAGTTAAAGAACGCTTTATAATTTGGGCCCCTCCCATGGCGGCCACTTCATTTGATCCTAACAACAGTGGTTCTCAACCTTCCTAATGCCGTGACCCTTTAATAGAATTCCTCATGTTGTGGTGACCCCCAACCATAAAATTATTTTCATTGCTACTTCATAGCTGTAATTTTGCTACTGTTATAAACTGTAATGTAAATATCTGATATGCAGGATGTATTTTCATTGTTACAAGTTGAACATCATTAAAGCATAGGGATTAATCACAAAACAATATGTAATTATATATTGTGAAATATTTATTTCTAATTACAAATAAATGAAATTTTGTCTTGAATCGTGGTGTAGCATGGGTAACAGTCTTAATATGACAACAGTAAACTACATTGCTACATTTTGCTACACCGAGGAGTGGTGTGTTGGTTCCTAAGACCACGAAAAATAGGTGTTTTCCAATAATCTTAGGTGACCCCTGTGAAAGGGTCGTTCAATCCCCAAAGGGGTCACGACCCACAGGTTGAGAACCAGTGTCCTAACAATCTTTTGCAGATTGTTAAGGCAGGAATTACCACACCCATTTTATGGATAAAAATACTAAGGCAAGTGATTGCCCTGGAAAGTAGTGTGAGTTTGAGCTAGAATCATAGCCCTAAGGTCAGGTTTCAAGGCTCTCTTAACTCTACCTCTTTTGGTAAAGGTGTTGTGAAGGAAAAAGGCCTCCCAGGGCTTTGTCCTCAATTCTCCTCCGGACATTTCACCCACTCCCTGGGCCTGTTGTCTTTCTCCCTTTTTTCAAGTGACTGGATACTGTGGAATTCCAAAATAAGCAAGAAGAATAAGTCAAATCATTTCACCTTTTTGCTTCTCCAAAATGTGGAATCATGGAAGAGAAAGGACCTTGGAAAGCATTCCAGCCTCCCATCCAAGTTTAGATTGCCTGCAGGGTAGCCCTGTTTCTGATTTGCCTTTCCATCTCACTTTGCCAGATGCAGGTATCCCATCTTCCCCTCCTTACTCTCCCCACCTCTGCCTCTTTTGAGAAGCCTGCTAGGTGCTATTTAACTAAAGAAACAAATTAGGACTAATGTCTTCAAGCTGGTAATGGAGACATGCCTGAATACCACACTTCCATGATGTTTGCATTTTAACTGGAACTCTGAAGACACCAACCCCAAAGGAACTATGAAATGTCACTCAGAACAGTAGGCTAGTGATGGAAGTATCTTTGATCAGGATTATGTTTTAGAAGTTCTGCTAAAGATTTTACAAAACCCAGGCAAGCTTCCTTTTCCTGCTTATTGCATATAAGGTCAACCCCATCCTCAGGGAGCTGGCTCTGCTGGAGGGGAGGGCTGAAGATCTAGGCCTACAATGATCCACCTTTTTGGCTTCTGTCAAAGGTTAGTGGGTGCAGCTAGGCGCAGTGCCCTCAATCACTCAGGAAGAAGCAAGAGAGCCTGATGAACGCGAGAAGGAATGATTTGCTAGTGGGAAGATTTCCAAACTTTCCCAGAGGAAAAAAATCCAATTCCTATGCATTTGCCTTCTGGTTCCAGCTTTTATCCACCATGGTTTCCTTGGGTCAATGGCAAATCTGAGTGCTTTGTTGTCAGCTTCCTTGCTTTGGTCTGATCTCTACTTGAGCTTGCTGCTACTTGTTGATGCTGAAGACCACCCTCCATCAGTACAGCTGGCTCCCAATTTGTTTGCAAGGGAAAATTGAGATTTTGTGGATCTGGTTCTCTTTCTCTGCTTCCATTTCAGGGCTTGTCCCCCAGGGCATGCAGACCTTCACTGCACCCACCATTCTACTCCCATGGATTCTCCCCAAACTTAAAGCTGTTTCCCAAAGCATTCTTTTTTGGGACCAAAGGCACTGAAATTCAAATTTAGGCCAGACCTGACTAGATGGTGACTGCAGTGATCACCTGCTTGGTATAATTTCAAATGGCATTAGGAAAAGATTCCCTTCCTAAAACTTTATTCCCCAAATGTTTGCCAAGATAATAATAATAATAATAATAATAATAATAATAACAATAATATTTATAAATAATCAAATGCATGCCAGGCACCGTGACAAGCAATTTACTTTCATAAATCATTTAATCCTCAAAAAGCCCATGTAATAGGCACCACTATTCTCCCCATTGACCATTTTTTCAGTTCAAGATGGTAGGTTGAACACAAACACTTAAGTCATCTCTCTCCAGAGACCTCATTAAAATAATAGTACAGAAATTTTAAAATGCATCAACCCACCACAATAAAGAGAACAGGAGGGGAGCTGTCAGTGGATGAGAAATTTAAATAAATTTTCAAAGTCAGAAAGCATCTGGAGGAGTGCTAATTTATGAAGCAAACAATAAGTTTAAAGTATGTGTGAAAGTGCTGCAGCTAAAGAGGCAGTCCACCTACCTTGCAAACTCTAGCAGCGTCTGGCCTCAGAGACTACAAGTATGAAACAAAGTAGAAATGAGAAGTGAGGTTGACATCAGTGCCTCACAGCTAAAGGTCTACATAAGTAAGAGAGGACTCTCAACCCCTATATGAAGACACTCTAGCAGCCACATATACACTTGCTGGCCTGAAAACAAAGGGTTTCTTCTGTACAGAAATTGAACAAAATATCTAGAGAGAATGAGAGCAGCAGGTAGTTGGGTGTTAATGCCTCAGAGTTAAGTCTTCTGTAGCCTGGTATTTGGACCTGTCTCATCCAGCCCTGTGAATCCACCAAAAATTCATAATCACCTTCCCTCTTATCATCCTTAAGCAAAATATGCTCATTGACAAGGTCTGCTCATACACTTGACTCCCATTCAGACTCTCTATTGCTTCATTTTAAAAGATGAATGGGAAACAAAGGAGCATCAGACATATGAGGAAAGATTGAAACATTAAGAAGAAATTATAAGATAAATGGAACAAGGGAGTTAATTTAGGGAACTCCAAAACTATGTACAGAGAACTTTGAGAATGTATTTACATTCTGTATATCAAGAATTGAAGGGTATAAAAAATAAAAAGAACACAATTTAACTCTTTGTAACACTTGTTAATACGATCCTTTATATTGCTTAGATTTTTTGAACCAAATGGAATACATTTCTTATATGAAATAACTAAGTTTATTTTTTAAATGATGAGCCTGGGAAATAAAAATATATAATGGGCAAAGTAAATTAGTCATAGAAGGTGCATTAGGTTTTTGTTTTTGTTTGTTTTTTGTGTTTTTGTTTTTGTTTTGTTTTGTTTTGTTTTTGCTGTGTAACAAATTACCACAAGTTTACTGGCTAAAATAACACATTTATTATCTCAGTTTCTGCAGGGCACAGCATAGCAGGGTTCCCTGCTTGGGATCTCACCAGAATTCAATCAAGGTTTCCCCAAGTTATGTTCTCATCTAGATTTCACAGTTCTTTTCCAAGCTCATTCAGGCTGTGGACAAAATTTACTTTTTTAAAGTCATAAGAAGGAGACCCTCAGCTCCTAGAAGCCATCATTCTCCTTAGATAGTTCACACTGTGGTTGTGTCCTTCAAAAACAGCAGGAGAATGTCTCTGACTTCTGTTTCTGATACCCACTTTAAAGAGCTCATCTGATTAAGTTGGGCTAACCCAAAGTAATCTCCCTTTTGGTTAACTAAAAATAGACTGATTTGGGACCTGAATTATATATACAAAATCCTTCACCTTTCTCCTATAACCTAAGCACGGTGGTAATATCCCATCATATTCATAGGTCCCACCCACACTCAAGGGGAGGAGATTGTATAGGGTGTGTACACTAGGGACAAGAATCTTAGGTTCTGTCTTAGAATTCTGTCTACTACAGTGAATTGGAAGATAAAGATGAGAAAATCTTCCACAATGAAGAAAAGATGACAAATCAAGAGAAAAGAAAAACAATAAAGATAAAATTCAAGCCCTAACTGGTTTGGTTCAGTGGATAGAGTGTCAGCCTGCAGACTGAAGGGTCCCAAGTTCAATTCCAGTCAGGGCACAAGCCTGGGATGTGGGCTTGATCTCCAGTAGGGGATGTGCAGAAAGCAGCCAATCAATGATTCTCTTTCATCATTGATGTTTTTGTCTCTTTTTTCCTTTCCCTTCCTCTCTAAAGTCAATGAAGATATATTTTTTGAATAAAAGATAAAATTCAAGAGGTTCAATATCTAAAACCCAACTATTAGTAATTCCAAAAAGAAGAGAGAAAATTTGCAAAGGAGTACTATGGACAAATTTCCCAAAGTTTATGGAAGACATGAGTTTTCTAACAGAAAAAGTGAACTGAATGTCATGCAAAAATTTTCAAATCCACAGTTCTTAGCCATATGTAGCTTTTATATGCCAAATATTATAAAACACTGGCTAAAGATATCAAACCTAAATAAATGGGGAGACATACCATGTTTGTGGACCAGAAGACTCAACATGGTTAAAATGGCAATTCTCCCAAACTTATTAATGGATTTAATGTAATGTCTATCAAAATTCTAGGTTTAATAGGCAAGCTTATTCTAAAATTAACATGGAAAGATAAATTAGAAAAGCCAAGACAGTATCTGAAAAAAAAAGGAATAAAGTTATAGGAATGACCCTGAATAATTTTAAGGTTTATATAAATCTAGTTATCAAGATAGTATGGTATTGGTGAAGGGATAGGGCAGAAGACAGTCCAAACAAAGACCTATAAAAAGAGATAAATATGCAAAGGCAATTCAATGGAGAAAGCAGTCTTTTCAACAAACAATGCTGAAACAATAGGTCGCTGTGTATTTAAAAAAACAAAACAAACATTGATCTAAGCCCTAACTGGTTTGGTTCAGTGGATAGAGCATTGGCCTGAGGACTAAAGGGTCCCAGGTTCAATTCCAGTCAAGGGCATGTACCTTGGCTGCAGGTACATCCCCAACAGGGATTGTGCAAGAGGCAGCTGATTGATGTTTCTGTTGCATCGATATTTCTAACTCTCTATCCCTCTCCCTTACTCTCTGTAAAAAATCAATAAAATATATTTTTAAAAAACATTGATCTAAATCTCATACCTTATATAAAATTAATTAAAATCTATATTAAGCCCAGCCAGTGTGGCTCAGTGGTTGAGCTTTGACCCATGATCCAAGAGGTCACTGGTTCAATTCCCAAGTCAGGGCACATAATCAGGTTGCAGTCTTAATCCTCAGAAGGTGGTGTGCAGGAGGCAGCCTATTGATAATGTTTCTCTCTCACCCATATTTCTATCTCTATCCCTCTCCCTTCCTCTCTCTAAAATTCAATTTTAAAAAATGGGTATTAAGTCCAAATGTGAAACTTAAAACTATGAAACTTTTAGATGACATAAAAGTCTTCATGATCTTGGGTTAGGAAAACAGTTTTTAGACATGGCTTCAAAAGATCTATATCTAATAAAAGAGTAACATGCTAATTGACCATACCTTCACGATGCCCACCAGCCAATCAGGAGTATACAAATTAACCCAACAAAGATGGCAGGTTAATTTGCATACATAGGCACTAAGCAGCTGGGGTTGGGCAGGATACTTGCATCATTGCCATGGTGACAACACAGGCATTCCGCACCACCCCAGCTGCTCCGGGCCTCTGGGCAGCATAAAAGGTGGAAAGGCGTTTTCAGGCCAGAGTGGAAAGGTGGCTCTGGCCAGAGTGAAGGCTGTGCTGGCAGCCAGGGGAAGGAAGGCCCATTCTGCATGAATCTTTGTGGATAGGGCTTCTAATATATATATATACCGTTACCCTGAAAGTAAGACATCCCCCCAAAATAATATCTACTTCCAGTTTTGCCTCTTGCTGTAATATAAGGCATCCCCTGAAAATAAGACCTCCCTGGAATATAAGGCCCCCAAAGCTACCGTAAGGCATCTGACTCCTGATTTAAAGAGACCTTGCACTGCCTGAACAGCTCCTTAATTCCTTTCATGTTTGGCCAATCAGTGAGCTGGTTTGTGATGACAACTACTACTGTACTGTATACAAGTAATAAATTTCCTTCTTTTTTGTTCAACAATAAATGTGTACCGTATTCTTCTTCATGGAAAAATAAGACATCCCCTGAATAAAACCTAGCGTATCTTTAGGAGCAAAAATTAATATAAGACACTGTCTTATTTTGGGGGAAACAGGGTACATATGGCTAATATGCTAAGTGTCCAACCACCTGACTAGTTGCTATGATGCACACTGACCACCAGGGGGAAGACGCTAATTACAGGAGCCTGCTAAGCTGTAGTGACTTGACAGTAGCCGCTCTTGGGTGACACACCTCAAAACCAGAGAGGAGCGACAGCCCAATTCCACCTTTAGCCATAGATTGTGGGAACCTCTTTCTACGTCCCGAGCGGTTCAGGGTTCCCGGTTCAGGGTTCGGGTTCTGAAGGAGGCCGCACACAAACGAAATGAGAGACCAGAAAACATTAATTTGGCGATATTGGGGGGCCAGGCGAGAGCCTTCCTCTAGTGGAAAGCACTGCCACCTTCCTTTGGCCTTGCCATTCCTTTTATTTAGGTTTGGGATACACCCTTTGCCCTAAAGCAGGCAATTCCAGTAACAAGTAGATTATCTTTATCAGTCAGGATTTAAAGGATTATTTCATGAGGAAGTTCATTGTCTCAATTAGATAGGGAGTGGCTGGTTTTGACTTTTCAGAGCTTTAAGGTTGATCAGCCTTCTGGCCTCCTGTTTACATCCATTTAGTGAGAACAATGTTTGGTTTCCAACATCTCCCCCGTTTTCTTTCCTCTAAAAAATCTTGCATCTGCAGACTAGAAATAAATATTAAGAACAAAAAATAAGACAAGCAACAATGGCTATGCTAAGAGGTAAAAGACTAAGTCTATAGCATCTTTCTTTCTGGCCCAACGGTCCTTTGAGTCCCAGTTTCAATGTCCAACAGGTTTTTGAGTGTACATGTTAGCAATGAAATTTCAGTTCTGGATGGTGGACAAATGGTGGCAATGCAGGTCCAACCCTCTCTGGTTTGGTCCTGGGCAACCTGCATCGATGCAGAGCTGCCGACTGCTAGGATGGCAAGGTGTCGTCGGCATCTTCCATCTCTGGACTGTTTCTCCTCTTGTCTTCATAGCTGAAGCATTATCTGTTGTAAGAATTCACATGGTCTTGGAGCTGTTTTTCTGAAAATATAGAAACATTCTCGACCAAAAGTTAGTAAAAAATTTTTTCTATAAATTTGACTTTGGATCCTTTTTATTTTTGCCCAAATAATTTTCCTTTGGCGCATTTTAATACTATGTATATTTTTCATGGGTGTCTTGCTGTTAAGTAAAAAAAAAATTTCTAGATGTAATTTGCTTACAGGATACTTTTCCTTACATAATATTACTTGTACTATCCTCCCGTTTTTTTTTACTTAATTATTAGGAGGCTTTTGGAAAATTTTTATAATGCAAATATGACTGCTTTATGTTTATTGCATGTTTGTTAAGCCCGGAACGCAAGCCGCACTCACGGAGCACCAAGAGACGATCCCATGTAAAAACAAAGGGTTTATTCAGACCAGCATGCTGGGGCTCGCAGCATACTCCGAACACAGAGCAGTGGCTGTGAGCCCCGAGCCTTTGTTACATGACCGTTTTATAGACTGGGGGTGGGGGAGGTGGAGAGCTGTTTGAATTACTGAGTTGGCCTATCCTGATAGGCCAGGTAGGGGCCGGGGTCTGCAGAGCTGTTTGAATTACTGAGTTGGCCTATCCTGCTTACGCAGGTACGGGATGTGGAGTCAGGAAGCAGTCTAATAGCAGGAAGAAGTGGTTTTGCCTTATTAGGTTATCTCCCGGCACATTCTTGCTGGATTACCTAATGGTGGGTTGGGTAACTGGCAAGTCTCTTTGTCTTGTTAGGAGCGTAGTCACCTAAGATGGAGGAAGCTGGAAAGAATTGCCTTTTCATTC
>PVJN01016367.1:0-42553 GCA_004026805.1 Lasiurus borealis
GGGGGGGGGGGGGGGGGGGGGGGGGGGACGAGGCTTCTGCACCCCGAGGGGAGCTGGCTGCCCGGGGGGTGGACCTCCGAGGTGACCGGGAGGGGCAGGGAAGGGGGTTCAAACAGCCCGCCCTTCCAGGAGCGGGTGGCCACTCCCAGACACGGCTCCCGATCGGCCATTAGCACTCAGATGAGGAGGTGACACAGGAGGACATGCCGAGGGGTTGGCGGGGGGCGGGAGCATGCCAGCGGGAACATGTCAGCCGCTTTGCCTTTCCGGGGGGCAGGAGGTCCCCGGGCGTTTGAACAGATTCACACGTCCCTGTCCCCGAGTCTCTCCGGCCCCCGTGTGGTGCCGTCTGCCGCGGTGCCAGCCCAGGAGGCTCGCTCCCCAGGGCTGGGGGCTCAGTCCCCGCCTCCCAGGGGTTGGGGGGACCCGCTGGGGCGAGGGGACAGCCTCAGGCCAAAGGAGCAAGAGCTTGTCCCTTCTGCTCCCGGCTCCCCGGGGTCCCCAGAGCAGGCTCCCCCCAGACCCGGCAGCCGAGGGGGGCCACGCGCAGCCAGGAGGGGGCTTTCCGGGCGGAAAAGAGAGAAGACAGAGCTCCGCCCGGGCACTGTGAGCACCTCCCCGCAGAGGGAGCTCTCCGCATAGAGGCCGAGGCTGAACCCCAACTTCCTGCCTCTGTGGCTGAGGGACACGTCCCAGGATCGACCCCAAACAGGAGGTCGACCCCATGCCCTGCTAACACCATGGGCTCCACAACCAGCCCCAGACATCACAGAGGAGCGGGCTCAGGGAGGGAGGACCTGGAGGCCTGCGTCCGCCTCTGCCTGCCCCAGGCCTCTCCCTCCAGGTCAGGGTGGGGCTCCCAGGAGGCACCCCCCAAGGCTGCGGGTGAAAGAGACGCCATCAAAAAAGGTGAGAGGGACGTGGGGGCCAAGGAGGCCTCAGTGGACACCGGCTCGCTCTGAGCCTCTCTCCTCTCGGGGGGCAGGGGAGTCTGGCCCATTCCCTCGACCTCTGGGGGCCTCGGAATCCAAAAAGCCCTCAGTACCGTCCCTGGCTCTTCGAAGGCGCAGGGCGGGGGGCGGGCGGGAGACGGAGGCACCCCATCCCTCACTCCACCATCCAAGACGGGCGCATCCCTGTGCCCAACGCGGGGCGGCTGGAAAGCTGGCGTTCTCCCCCGCCAAGTCGTCCGGCCTGGACGCTCCCCACTAACAAGCTGAACGGGAGGCACCTGAGCCGGCCGAGCCCTTTCCTGCAGCGGAACCAGCTCCCCAGGCGCCTCGGACCCGGGTTCCCATGGGCATGGAGAGGGCATGCGTCCGAGGCAGAACCCCAGACGGACTTCTCCCATAATGCAACCCGGGAGGGCCAGTGGCCTCGTGCTCTGGGGTGAAGAGGACTGGGATGGGGACCGGGAAAGAGGGAGGCGAACCGGGGAGACAGAGAGCCTCTTGGGAGAGAGTTTAGGTCGAAAGCTGTGAAACCAGCGCCCCGGCCGGCACAGGTCCGAGGTAGAGCGTCTAACTGTGAAACCAGGTCAGGGTTCGATTCCCGGTCGGTCGAGGCACGTGCCCGGTCGGTCGAGGCACGTGCCCGGTCGGCAGGCTCCATCCCCAGTGTGGGGCGTGCAGGAGGCAGCCCATCCATGACGCTCTCGCATCACTAATGTTTCTCTCTCTCTTCCTCTCTGAAATCAATAAAAATATAATTTTAAAAAAGTAAAGGGAATTCCAGTTTTGTTTTGTTTTTTTAAAAAAAGATGTAAAACCCAAAGTCTCCGCTCAGATTTTCCCACTCGCCTGGAGGAGACTCCAGGCCAGCTCCTCAAGGGACAGGGGCCTGCAAGGAGTCAGGGCCCTACCCCCAGCCCTTCCCAGAGCCACGTCCAGGCTGCCGGCCTGCCTGACCCCAGAGGCCACCAGGGCCAGCTGGGTGGTGCTGGGCAGGTGACTCGCTGTAGCCCCAGCTCCCAACCGTGAGGCAGAGGTAGGTAGTGGCAGCCCCTCACAGGGTGGAGTAGCTGGGAAAGGTGCGGAGTAGCTGAGAGACCTGTGGAGTAGCTGAGAGACCTGTGGAGTAGCTGGGAATTGCTGGGAAGCGCTCAGCACCGTGCCTGGCGCACAGCAGAGCTCAACAGCTGTTGTTACTAACAGCAGCATCACGGTCCACCCCCCCCTCCTCTTCACTCCCCCCGGCTCTGGCTGCTCTCCTTCCAGCGGGGAGCGGGGCCGAGTGCAGAGTAGGAGAAGGTGCCGGGGGGAGGCAGGGCTGCGCGCGGGCCCTCCTGGCCTCTGGGGCAGGGCAGGCGGGTGCCCCCAAGCGAGGCCTGGCCACCTCCCCAGGCAGGGAGCCCAGGCTCCGGGGGCCTCTGCAGGCCTCGTGCCCGTGTGTGTACGACCGTTGGCTCCAAGAATTCCTGGATGCTCTACCCGGGCTGTGCCGTGCGCTGGCTGTCCCCACGCGGTGCCAGAGGAGGCTCTGGCAGCGCCGGCGGCACCAGATGCCAGTCCCTCGCACGCACTCGTTGGGATGCGAAGCCCTTTTGCAGAGCGGGGAGCGGGTTAGGGGCAGATGCCGGTCCCCACCCCACACCTCGGGGCCTGGCTCAGCCTCCCCTCTCATCTCGCAGGAGCAGAAAGTTTTGTGCCTGAGCCCGGCTGGTGTGGCTCAGTGGTTGAGCGTCAACCTAGGAGCCAGGGGGTCACAGTTTTGATTCCTGGTCAGGGCACATGCCCGGGTTGTGGGCTCGATCCCCTGGGGCGGGGGGTGTAGGGGACATGCAGGAGGCAGCCGATCAATGATTCTCTCTCATCACGATGTTTCTCTCTCTCTCTCTCCCCCTCCCTTCCTCTCTGAGATCAATTAAAAAATAAAAAAAAGAAGCTGAAACCGGTTTGGCTCAGTGGATAGAGCGTCGGCCTGAGGACTGGAAGGTCCCAGGTTCGATTCCGGTCAAGGGCATGGACCTTAGTTGAGGGCACATGCCCAAGGGGGGTGTGCAGGAGGCAGCTGATGGATGTCTCTCGCTCATCGATGTTTCTGACTCTCTGTCCCTCTCCCTTCCTCTCTGTGAAAAATCAATAAAATATATTAAAAAAAAAAAGTTGTGCCCCAGCCCCAGGAAGGCACCGAGTGAAACCAAGTCTTCTGGCCACGCAGAGACACAGGGCCTTGGGAGAGGGACGAGTGCGGGCTTCCATCCTGCACTGGCCTGGCCCAGCCCCAGGCGGAGCCACCGGCACGGGGTGGTGCCGGTGTGGCTGCCGCCGCGGGTCCTGGCAGCCGCCTGCCTCTGCCCACGGCAGACCTGGCTGCCGGCCACGGCCCCCGTCTCTCGCCCCGACCCAACGGTTCCGTCAGGAACCCCGTTGTCGGAGGAAGTTACCGCACGCGCCGCCTGCTGCCGCTGGAACCTCTCCCGCCGCCGCCCGGGCCCGTGTCTGCTTCCCCCGTGGTGGTGGCCTTTATCTCAGACAGGAACATGCCCTCCTCCTGGGCCTGCCGGCTCCCGGCATCTCCTCCTCTCACCCCGGAGAGAGCAGGAGAGGGCGGCAGGCAGCAGGCGGTGGAGGGGGAGGAGGGAGGCGCCTGGGGCCGCCACTTTTCTCCAGGTGGGGATGCACGGAGGCCCCAGGCCAGGGAGGTTTGTGCTGAGAGACCCCCCTTTCCCGGCTCAGCTGCCCTGGGGCGTCCGCTCCTGGGCACGCTCCCCTCACTTGTGGGATCCTTCTCCCCCTGCTCTTTCTAGAGAAAGCTCGCGGAGTGTCCCAGGTACAGGGCAGCTACGGGCAGGAGGCGTTCGTAAGAGAGAAGAGAGAAGCTGGGAGGGACTGGCACGCAGCCAGCTTCTTCATAAAGGAAACACTCTCTGCGGCTTTTTAAAAAAAATTATTATTGATGTCAGAGAGGAAGGGAAAGGGAGAGAGAGAGAAACGTCAATAATGAGAGAGAAGCATTGATCAGCTGACTCCTGTACGCTTCCTCCTGGGTTACCAAGCCTGCAACCTGGGCATGTGTCCTTGGCCGGAATCGAACCCGGGACCCTTCAGTCCCCAGGGCGACGCTCTATCCATTGAGCCACACCGGCCAGGGCCCTGCAGCCTTCTTTACACTCATGGGAACTGGCTAACAGGCATTCCGCTCTGCCCACCAGCCCTAACGCTGTAAGGAGTATCCATGTGGGGTCTAGCCTTTAAATATATATAGATACAGTGGTACCTCGAGATACGAGTTTAATTCGTTCTGTAACGTTGAGGCGTGGGAAACTATGAGACGCTCCAGTCGTGGTAAACTGCTGGGTCGTGTGCAGCCAGCCGATCCGCGTGATCACTCCTATCTCAAATGTTATTCGTATTTCAAAGCAAAAATCGCTCGCTCGCTGGATGGCTCGTATCTCAAAAATCTCGTATGTTAGGGCACTCTTATCTCGAGGTACCACTGTGTATATATATATATATATATATATATATATACATATATATATATATATATATATATATATATATATACATACACACACAGATATCTGTATTGTTGTCAAAGAGGAAGGGAGAGGGTAAGGGTGAGAAACATCCATGATGAAAGAGAACCATGGACCGGCTGCCTCCTGCAGGCCCCACACTGGGGATGGAGCCCTCAACCTGGGCCTGGGCCCTGGCCGGGAATCCAACCCTGACCTCCTGGTTCCGAGGTCGACGCTCAGCCCTCCCGAGGGCAGGTGAGTGAGCCCATCTGCCGCGCACTGTCCGCAACTCTGAATCCAAGCGGGGCCGGCCACGCCAGCCCTCACACCGCCCCGCTCCACGGGGGAAGCTATAAGTCCCACGGGCCCACTTGAAGCCGCCAGCCACAGCCCCCTCCCAGCCTCCCCGCAGACACGGGCCTGCCGGCTCCCCTGCCAGCCGTCTCTTCCCATCTGATCAGAGAGGCTGCGTGGGGAATGCAGGAGGAATTAAGTTCTCTCTTGACTGAGCCGGCTGCTTAAGTCTGTCACTAATCCGATTCCCCGCCGAGGAGACTGGCTTCTTTCTCTTCCCGGCGCCGCTACAGAGCGGCGCGGCTCTGTGGTATCTACTAGGGGCTCCCTCCACCTGCAGGGCGGGGCCCTTCCTTCCTTCCCATCCGGTATGGCCTGCGTCCCGCTCCTCCCGCTCCTCCCGCTCACCGCTCCACCAGACTGCCGGCTGTCGGCGGCGGTGGCCCCTGGGCGGGGAGAGGAGGAGAGGGAGCCGCCTGGAGGAGCCGGACCTCCTCACCCTCACCCAGACTGTGTGGCGGGACCCCACGGGTGGCACGCCCATCGACGCTAAGCAAGTTCCCCTTCGGGGGCCGCGTCTGTCTCCTTAAAGAGGAAGAGGCGGGGCCCTGGCCGGGGTGGCTCAGGGGATGGAGCGTCGGGCCTGCGGGTGGAAGGGTCCCGGGTTCCATTCTGATCAAGGGCATGTCCCTGGGTTGCGGGTTCCCGGGCCCTGGTCGGGGTGCTGTGCGGGAGGCGACCAGTCAATGTGTCTCTCTCACATCGATGTTTCTGCCTCTCCCTTCCACTCTCTCTAAAAACCAATGGAAAATGTATTCCGGTGAGGATTAACCAAAAAAAAAAAAGGAGGAGGAGGAGGAGGAGGAGGAGAAGAAGAAAAAGAAGGAGGAGGAAAAGCAGAAGGAGGAGGAGGAAGAGGAGGAGGAGGAGGAGACGGAGAAGGAGGAGACGGAGAAGGAGAAGGAGGAGGAAAAGGAGGAGGAGGAGGAAAAGGAGGAGAACGAAGAGGAAGAGGAGGAGGAGGGGGGAGGAGAAAGCAGAAGGAGGAGGAGATGGAGAAGGAGGAGGAGGAGGAGAAGGAGGAGGAGAAGCAGAAGGAGGAGGAGAAGGAGGGGGAGGAGGAGGAAGAGGAGGATGGCTCCTTTGAACCCGAGGAGGGGCCTGATACCCAGCAGGTTCTCCCTGACCCAGGCCCTTGCAGGAAATGCGCAGAGGCACCGGCTCCTGCTCCCGGGGGTTTCCGGCAGCCCAGCACCGGCTGCTCCTGGGAAACGGCCCCGGGTCTGAGACAGAAACCTGCAGGGCACCTGTGACCAGCTGCAGACCCCATGTCCCTCCCAGCTCCTCTCCCACAGCTGCAAAGGCTCCTCCAGCATCAGCCCCCCGGAGTGCCCCCTGCTGGGAGGACAGAGCATGGCTTGGGGGGGGGGGGAGGCAGGGGGCCTTGCCAACGCGTTACCCCCAGCTCCCCTCTCCCAGCCCTTTGGCGGAACTGCCTCCCGGAGTGCCGGGCGGGCGGGAGCGGGATGTATTCGGCGCGGAGGCTGCCGCAGCGAGGCTGCTTGATTAGGAATGAATTACGCACTTTCATCAGCAGGCGTGAGGGAGACGGGTTCTTCGCAGGTCGTGCTGTGATCAAGTGGCTCTTTAGGCCAAAGGGGTGGGGGCGGCGTGGGGGGCGGGCACGGGCAGGACACAGAGCTATTTGGGCTATCAGTGACGAGAGAGAGAGAGAGAGAGAGAGAGAGAGAGAGAGAGAGAGAGAGAGAGAGAGAGAGAGAGGAAGCGCCACCATTAAGCCAGGAGAACAAAACTCATCAGGATTCCTCCAACTCGGCTAGTCTCTGGGGGCCTCGCCTCCATCCCCTGGTCCCCGGGGAAGACAGAGAGAGAAGAAGGGGGAGGGGCCTGTCTAACTCACGGGAAACGGTAAGACCCGAGAGGCTAAAGCGGTCTGAGACGCTGCCCGAGTCCCTCCGGGCGCCGGGGCTCTGCGCGTCCCATAAACACGCCGGGAAATGGGACCGCGAGCCCGAAACGCCCTGCTCTACCTCCTCTGGCCGCCACTCGCTGCCCCTGTGCGGAAACGGGGGACGGAGGAGGGGAAGCAGCAGCAACTGCTAGCATCGACAACATCGAGCATCACCTTTGATCTGGGGCGTGAGGGCCGCCCCCCACCCCAGTGCCCCTCAAACCTGACCTGAGCCGATGCGACATGGCCAGGGTCACTGCTGATGCTGCAGACGGGCCAGCTCCAGCTGCTCTGCCGGCTCCCTATGACAGCTTGCACCCCGAATGCCATCTGGGGATGTGTGTGGGGTGGGGTGGGGGGTGGGGGGAAGCATTACACTTAGCCCTAAACAGAGGTGGCAGGAAAGGCCTAGGCCAGCGGTTCTCAACCTGTGGATCTGGGGGGAACTGTTTTCCCCTGGCCGCCCTGGTGGCCAGCCTCCTGGGGCCCCTTCGAGTTTAGAAGACGCAAGTCTGTGGGGGAAGAGACAGGGGTGGGGGTGGGGGAAGAGGCAAAGGCCTGCTCCTGGGAAGGAGATGGGCCCCATTCCCCTCTCTTCTCCTCCCCCTCCCCCTCCCCCTCTGCGGCTCCAACAACAAAGGGAAGAAGGCGGAGGATGGGCTGGCAGACGATGCCCCGGTTCCCCAGCAGGCAGAGCCCCTGGCTCCCAGCACTGGGGTCAGGCCCCCCCCACACACATTAGCGGGGCATGCTGTGTCCCAGGAGCTGCTGGGCAGCGTCTCCGAGGTGGCCGGCCAGCTGAGGCGGACCAGAGGTCACCGGGGAGGCGCCGGCCGGGGCTTTAATTGCGGGGGTCGCCTTTCCCACGCCGGCTCTCGCCCTACGATTTATCACCACCCCGGCTGGCGGGCGGGTGCGCGCGTGTTAAGTGCTCTCCCCGCTCTGCCAGCTCCACCGGCTCAGCGTCTCTCAGGGAAGTCCCTGCGCACTGCAGAGGAGGAGAGGACGGGAGAGGCGCAACCCACCACCAGCTGATGAAACGGGCTTTCTGAGCGCTACACCCGCCTCCCCCCCCTGTGATCTCTCCTCTGTGCATTTCCTTGGAAATCCGGGCTTCCTCGGAGACCGCGGGCACCACGACGATGATGATGAACCTGCTGGCGTGCAGGCCAGGTCGGGATGGGGGCGAGAGACCGGTCCCCTGCGAAGGGACGGAAGCTGGACCCCAAAGTGCGCATGTGCCCAACGGGGCCGCACCTTCACCTCCACGGGGCGCTGCACGGCTGTCGTGCGGGCCACCACCCCCCTCCCTCCTCAGCATGGGGGGCTCGGAAGGCAAGAAACTCCAGCCCTTGACACCTGTGTCCCCCTCGCCCCAGCCTCGCTGTGGAACCTGCCAGGCACCCCCACGTCCAAAGCCGGAGGCGTTTCTCTCCGGCGCGGCTCCCCGCGGCCCAGCCTGCGGCGGGCACCACCTGGAGGCCACCCCCCAGCTGCCTGACCGGTCAGTCCTGGCCCAGGGACCACCGGAGTCTACAATGTGGAGCACACGTCCGATCTCACACATAGCCACAAAACTAGCCCTGAATCCACTGAGGCCGGGGATCTCCAGTCGTATTACAAGCCACGTCTCGCCCTCATCGTTGTGGCTCAGTGGATAGAGCATCGGCCTGCAGACAAAAGGGTCCCAGGTGTTGTTTTTTTTTTTTTTAATATATTTTATTGACTTTTTACAGAGAGGAAGGGAGAGGGAAATAAAGTCAGAAACATCGATGAGAGAGAGACATTGATCAGGCACCTCCTGCACGCCCCACACTGGAGATGTGCCCGCAAGCAAGGTACATGCCCCCCCCCGACCAGAATTGAACCTGGGACCTTTCAGTCTGCAGGCCGACGCTCTATCCACTGAGCCACACCAGTCTCAGCGGGTCCCCGGTTTGATTCCGCTCAAGGGCATGGACCTCGGTGGTGGGCACACCCCCAGGGGGGAGGTGTGCAGGAGGCGGCGGATCGATGTTTCTCTCTCCTGGATGTTTCTAACTATCCCCTCTCCCTTCCTCTCTGTAAAAAAAAAAAAAAAATCAATACAATATATTAAATTAAAAGCCACGTCTATGCTGTGCCTGCGTGAACCCTGGACTCATCAGGATTCTTGACGGACCGGCAGCCCGCGTTGAAAACAAGTTCACATTAAGACATTGAAAAAAAAAAAAACACTAAAAAAACACAAGGCTTCTGAATGCCCCAGCAGCAGCACAAATCTGACTGCAAATCAAACCTCATTTGTCTGCCATAATAGCTCAGCGAGAGCGGGCGGTCAGAAGCAGGCCCCTGGAAGGCGTTAACCGCTGCGATCATTACGGGGGCGGGGGGGGGGAGAGAGAGAGAGAGCGCGGAGAGAGGAAATGGTACCGCGGTGGAGCAGCGCGGGCAGATGTCGGGGTATCTGACAGCACAGGCTGGAAGGAAAAGGGATTTAAAAAAAAATTTTTTTTCCTGCTTTGCCCCTGAGCTAGCTACCGTCCAGGAAACCAACGCTGGACCCTTCTGGGGTTCTCTACGGTACCGGGTGTGGGGGGGAGGTCACTTGAGCCGATGACCCACCCGCCCGGCCTGCCTGTTCCCGTGCTGGTCGCCGTCCCGGCTCGGAGCGTGCGCTGCCGGGGGCCGGGGTGTCCCCAGGCCAGCGTGAGGTCTGGCAGTGGAAGGAGACCGGAGGCCGCTACATAGAAGCATCGCACACCAACTGGGGCAGCGAACAGCTAGCAGGGTCTCAACCTGTGGGTCGCGAACAGCTAGCAGGGTCTCCTAAGACCATCAGAAAACACAGATATTTACATTAAGATTCATAACAGTAGCGAATTACAGTGATGAAGTAGCGACAGAAATAATTTTATGGTTGGGATCACCACCACATAAAGAACTGTATTAAAGGGTGGCGGCATGAGGAAGGTTGAGAACCGCTGAACTGGGGTTTCCGCCAGGGGCTCCTGGAGCCTCCCCGACAGCTCGCATCCGTCTTCTAACGAGCACCATCTGGGGCTTGAACAGCTGACCTCTCTGCTCGGATAATCACCAGCAACCGGGTCTGTGGATGCCAGCTCTCATTTCTTTCTTTTTTTTTTAAATATATTTTATTGATTTTTTACAGAGAGGAAGGGAGAGGGATAGAGAGTTAGAAACATAGATGAGAGAGAGACATCGATCAGCTGCACCTTGCATGCCCCCTACTGGGGGTGTGCCTGCCACCAGGATACATGCCCTTGACCGGAATTGAACCTGGGAGGACCCTTCAGTCTGCAGGCCGACACTCTATCCCAGCGGTTCTCAACCTGTGGGTCGAGACCCCTTTGGGAGGGGGTCCATCGACCCCATCACAGGGGTCGCCTAAGACCATCAGGAAACACAGATATTTACATTACGATTCACAACAGCAGCAAAATCGCTGTTAGGAAGTAGCAAAGAAAATAATTTTATGGTTGGGGGTCACCACAACATGAGGAGCTGTCTTAAAGGGTCCCGGCATTAGGAAGGTTGAGAACCACTGTTCTATCCACTGAGCCACACCGGTCTCGGCCAGATCTCATTTCTCGGTAGAAAGCGCCCTATGAGCATATTCTCTTCTCGCCGGCAGGAAATGCGGCCAGGGTGCCGGAGGACACGGCCCGCGTGACCGTCGGAGGTGGGTGACCTCTCCGGTGCCACGGGGGGCGGAATTAGGTGAGGGGAGGTGGCGGCGGGGGCAGGGCGCTGTTTAATAATACATTTTCGCCGACACTGAGGGGCGGTCAGCAGAACGCACGCCGTTGCAGAAGGAAAGCAGCGATCAGCCCATCAATTCCCCCCGCAGCCTCTGACCCCGCCCGGCCACGGGGCTGCCCGGCACGGCCCCGGCCCCGTGTGTGGGTTCCCTGCGATCGCACCCGCCCGGGTCAGCGGAGGAGCGGATGAAGCATCCATCGGAGAGAAAAACTGCTATTGGACATTATAACCTGGCTATGGGCTTCTGTCAATGCCTGCTGGCTTCAAGAATAAGGAAAAGGGGACTATATTCTCCCTTCAGAGAAGCCATTATACACCAGCGGTTCCCAACCTGTGGGTCGCGACCCCTTTGGGGGTCGAAGGACCCTTTCACAGGGGTCACCTAAGACATCCCGCATACCAGGTATTTACATTACGATTCACAACAGTAGCAAAATGACAGTTATGAAGTAGCAATGGAAATAATGTTATGGTTGGGGGTCACCACCACATGAGGAGCTGTCTTAAAGGGTCTCGGCGTTAGAAAGGTTGAGAACCACTGCATTACACCTTCCCCGGACAAAATGATCAGCGCTGGCACCAGGCCAGGCCTTTGGGGGAGGTCTCAAGGCCTCGCAGCACCGAGGGGCCCTTTAAGAACTTGCCAAGGGGGCGGGAAACATCCCATAGTTGGGAGACAAAGAAGGTGAAAACCTATAAATACGGAATATTTCTGCATGTGTGTGGGGGGGGGGCCCAGGATTTGAGACACATTTTCCCTCTGGACCCGCGTGCGTGCATATTAAATGTAACTCCAAACTCTCCGAGCGTGGTTTGGTTATTCCGACTTTCTGTAACACAGAGCTGGCCTTTTGGGCGCTGACAGACAGACAGACAGACGGTCCCGAGGGACGGACGAGCCCTCGGGCCCCTGTGCCCTTCGGATGCTTTTCGGGGCGAGAAAAAGGAAGGTGCCAGGTAGGGGAGGCGCGGAGGGAAAGGAGCGAGAGACCCTGGGTCCTCAGAGGCTGTCGCCGCGCGCAAGCAAGGCCTGGATCTCGGGGAGCAGAGGGCACCGCTAGTCTTGGAGACACCCCGGATGCAGACACCCACACGTACCCCGTGTTTCCATGCTGGGGTTATTGTCTCGGAGGCAACGCCACCAACACGCAAGACTCAGACAGACCCGACTGGACAAGAAGCGGTGAACCTTCTCCAGACCAACAGTGACACGAGACGGAGGGGACCCTGGTCCGGCGGCCCCAGGGACATGCGCTCCCACATGAGGCCGCCTGGGGGAGCCCCGGAGGCGGGGCCAGACCCTGAGGGGCGGCCGCCTGCTCTCAGGCTCCAAGCATGCTGCGGCCAGCCGGCCGGCCGGACAGCCGGTGCCCAGGCGCCCCCTGGCCCGGGGAGGGCTGGGCGGGCGCGGGTGCGGGTGCGGGCGGCGGACAGAGACGGGCAAGCTCATGCACGGGTTAGTACCACGGGGGGCGGGGCCGCCACCAACACAGAGTACCTGCGCTCAGCCTGCTGCAGGCTCAGATGCAGATAGGTCTTCTGCCCTGGGCTTGAGGCTACACCAGCAAAATAAAACGAAGAGAGAAACAAGAACACATGGTAACCCTGGGGTATCCACAACGCCACGCGTGCCATTTGCAAAATAAAACGCTCAGACGGGGCTGACAGGGGACGCCGTGTGCTTTCGTGGCTTGGAAACGGGTCTCCCCAGCTCTCAGCGCTGAGGGCCCAGCTCCCTGCAGCCCCGAGGCCGATATCCTGGTGCCCAGATGAGCGAGTGGGGGGCGGGGAGGGGGCCGGGGCAGCTCCTCTGAGGCCTGGCTGGCTCCCATCCCGCCCCCCCGCCCCCTCGTTGTGTTACGTCTCCGTGCACTGGCCCAGGCCTGGCTTCGGCGCCCCGTTTGCTAACTGCTTAAGAATTTGGAGTTAGGAGGGAAACGCAGTCAGTGACAGAGCCAGCGGGGAAGGAGAATGTGGAACGGGGGGGAGGGGGGAGGTCTCTCCTTCCGGGCTATGCTATGACAAGGCACGCTCTGCCCGGTGCCAGTAGGAACGGCAGTCCGAGAGAGAGAGAGAGAGAATCCAGGTTCCGCTGGTGCCTGTCAGGGGGCGTTTTCGGCTACGGCGGAACCACTGAAAACCGACATTCCTGAAATCGGGAGACCACCTTAGAGAGACTAAGGGTAAAGAGTGAAAGATCAGCCCCGGCTGGTTTGGCTCACGTGGACAGAGCGTCAGCCTACAAACTGAAGGGTCCCAGGTTTGATGCCGGTCCAAGGCACAGGCCAGGGTTGTGGGCTCGGTCCCCAGTGAGGGACTTGCAGGAGGCAGCTGATCCGATGTTTCTCTCTCATCGATGTTTCTGATTCTCTGTCTCTCTCCCTTCCTCTCTGTAAAAAATCAATAAAATATATATATTTTTTAAAAAGTAAAAGATTAAACTTATCTAGCCCGTCTGGCATGGCTAAGTGGTTGAGTGTCGACCTATGAACCAAGAGGTCATGGTTCAATCCCCGGTCAGGGCACAGGCCCGGGTTGCGGGCTCGATACCCAGTTTGGGGCGTGCAGGAGGCAGCCGATCCATGATCCTCTCTCATCACGACGTTTCTGTCTCTCTCTCCTTCTCCCTTCCCTCAGAAATCAACAAAAATATATATATATTTTAAAATTAAATAGATCTCAACTGTCATTGTCTAAAGTCCATGAGCCGCCCTGACCGGCTTGGCTCAGTGGATAGAGCATCGGCCTGTGGACTGAAGGGTCCTGGGTTCGATTCTGGTCAAGGGCATGTACCTTGGTTGTGGGCACATCCCCAGTAGGGGGCGTGCAGGAGGCAGCTGAATGATGTCTCTCTCTCATCAATGTTTCTAACTCTCTATCCCTCTCCCTTCCTCTCTGTAAAAACAAAACCAATAAAATATATTAAAAAAAAATAAAGCCCATGAGCCACCTTCTCCCGCTGACACCTGTCTCTCCCACACCCGGGGCCCACACCAGAGACTACACTCGTGGGCTGGCTATGTGGGGCGGACATCCACGTCCCCGAAAAATGCTCAGAGCTCCAAATACCAGGGGAGAGAGACGTGGGGCTGTTAGGGACACATGCACGACGTTCCGTCTCTTGGAACATGAAGGTTCTGCTAGAGACTCCCCTGTGAGCGTGAACCGAGTTAAAAAAAATTCCCCACTCGGCTTCCGAATCAGGAACAGAACTTCACAGCCCTCGCCACTTAACCCTCCCCCCCACTCACCACTGCACCCCCCCTCCCCCGCCGCTCTGCACAGACTGGAGGGAGCATCTATTCTCAGCGGAGGCCTCCTCTCACTGTTGCTTCCTCATTAAGGAAGGCAGCTCCCTCCCTGGGCAGCGCTGCCCTCGGCTTAAAGGACAGAATCGCTTTGCTGCTAAATTGATGGATCAAAACCCGGCCCGTCACCGTGATGCATCGCGTCGTCGTGCAATGCTTGTGTTAAAAGGCCCGCCTCCCCCCCACCCCCCAGCTCCCCCCGCTTCCTTCCCGCCGGTGGGTGCACGGTCACTGGCGGATTGAGATTCCCTGAGAGCCGCTCGGGGCATATTAAACATGACAGGAGCCTAATGACTCCGCTCCGGAGCAAAGCAGACGTGGGCCTCGCGTTTCGTGAACCTCCACCCCGTTCGGTGGGAGACCAGGGGGGAAGAGGCGGGAGATGGAGGGATAGGGGGGGACCCGGTACCTTCTTGATGGTGTTGTGCTTGCTGCCGGGGCCGCCGGCCCGGTCGGCGTTTTCGTTGTGCAGGATGTCCAGGGCCGTCTCCCGCTCTTTGAGCTTCAGGGCCTCGATCTCCGTCTTGAGCTCGTTGAGCTGCTCCTGCAGGTGCTTGCTCTTCTCCATGTACTCCACCCTGCGGGCACAGCGCGCACCGTCACGCCCGGGCCGAGCGAAGACCTGCAAGCCGCTCGCCCGGCGTGGGACCCGGGACCTGGGACCCGGGGCCTGAAGCCTCCGGGGACAGGAGGGTTGGGAGGTTGGGGGGAGCTCCAGTCTCTCCTCGGCCGCTCACGCAGGCCAGGGGAGCGGGGGGACCAGTAGCTGAACTGGCCTGCATCTGCTGCCTCATCCAGGTTATTGGGGTGACGCTCGCAGGGCCGGGGATCAGAATTAATTAAAAGGGCCGAAACCGGTGTGGCTCCGTGGATAGAGCGTCGGCCTGCGGACTGAAAGGTCCCAGGTTTGATTCCGGTCAGGGGCATGTACCTTGGTGGGTGGGCACATCCCCAGTAGGGGGAGTGCAGGAGGCAGCTGATCGATGTCTCTCTCTCACATCGATGTTTCTGACTTTCTATCTATCCCTCTCCCTTCCTCTCTGTGAAAAATTAATAAAATATATTTAAAAAAAAGAAGAATTAATTAAAAGGAAGCGCAGGAGCCCCACCAGCGAGGCTCAGGGGGTTTGTGTCGACCTAGGAACCAGGAGGTCACGGTTCCTTTCCCGGGGGGTCGGGGCACATGGCCGGGATGTGGGCTCCGTCCCCCGTGTGGGGGCCACGCCAGAGGCAGCCGCTCCGTGATTCTCTCCCGTCACCTCTCCCGCTCCCTGCCTCTCCGAAATCAATAAAAATGTTTTAAAAAAACAAATCCCCACCAAAACAAACGCGGCATGTCACAGATTGGAGCCGCCAGAGAACACAGCCGGGAAACTCGTGCTATTACCACCTCAGCACATTCTCGCACCCTCGGTTACCATGGGAACCGCGCTCCGGCCGGCTGGGAGGTCCCCGGTAGCCCACCCCCCCACCCCCACCCCCGTAGGCTAGGGGAGGCTCTGAGCCGCTGTAATCCCCAGGCTCCCCACCCAGGAACGTGTTTCTCTCCCGGAAGATGGGATGCCGGCCTGTCGTCCTTCCTTTCTGATTCGGACAGGCTTCCTCTCAGCAAACCGACCCGCCCCCCGCCCCTTCCCCTGGGCCCAGGCCCCACCGGCTCGCTCCGGGGAAGGGAGAGAAGGGTGGGGACGACGTACTTCTCCTTCTCTATTTCCATGGACAGGCGCTTCATGTCCGTGTCCTTGAAGTCGAAAGACAGGCTGTCACCGATGAGGTTGAAGGCTGACATGTCGGGAGGCAACGGCGCTGGGATCGGGGTGATGGGCTGTGAACGAGACACTCCCGTTAGAGGTCCGGGTCCTACAAGAGCCGAGGGCACCGCTGTGCTCACCGCCGAACCCTGACTTCCCGGGGGCGGCCACGGAGGCGAGGGGCACAGCGCGGGCCCCGCCTCCCAGCGCCAGCACGGGCTCCCGCCACCCTGGTCTTCTCTGGCTCCGTTCATACACGTGTACAGGCAGGTATCTGTGTTCCGGGACGTGGCCCGCCGTGTTCGTTCAGGATTGAAAACAGAACATGGGTTCTGCACCCATTTGCCGGGGACGGACTGGTTGGATGGACAGTAGTTCCGTCCGTACAACAAACTAGGATTAAAACGTTGACCTGCGTGACCTCCTCTGGAGTTTATGCATTTCTTTCTTTCTTTCTTTCTTTCTTCCTCTTTAATATATTTTATTGATTTTTTACAGAGAGGAAGGAAGAGGGATAGAAAGTTAGAAACATCGATGAAAGAGAGAAACATCAATCAGCCGCCTCCTGCACGCCCCCCACTGGGGATGTGCCTGCAACCAAGATACATGCCCTTGACCGGATCTGAACCTGGGACCCTTCAGTCCGCAGGCCGACGCTCTATCCACTGAGCCACACCGGCTTCGGCTGTGCACTTATTATTAGAGGAGGGTATAAAGTCTGCTCCGGTGTGTGTTTTTCACCTCCCCCACCCTTCCCCCGGCCGGTGTGGCTCCGTGGTTGAGTGTCGACCTAGGAACCAGGAGGTCACAGTTCGATTCCCAAGGTTTCAGGCTCCATACCCAGTGTGTGTGTGTGGGGGGTGCAGATGCAGGAGGCAGCCGATTAATTCTTCTCTCCCATCACCAATGTTTCTTTCTCTCTCCCCTTCTCCCTTCCTCTCGGAATTCAATAATCAATCAATCAATAAACCAATAGGCTCCCCTCTTCGTTCTGTGGCCCCACTGCATCGCAGTCTGCCTCCCTGACCCAGTTTTGAGTCCGGAAGCTGGTTCCCGGAGGCCGGCCTCTCGCACAGCCATCGGCCGCCTGAGAGACACAGGGTCTCCCTGCCCGGAACAAGGATCTCGGGGCAGGGTAACCTCCTGGCCGTTGACGGTGACGGCCGGTTTGGTGCAGAGAGACCAGAGAGCCAGTTCTCTCGGGGGTGGCGTGGGACGTTACACTCGGAAGAAGAAGGACACTTGCGAGCTGTAAAAGGCCCTCTTGCTTGCGGTCTCGGCGGTCCCGGGCCAAAGGGCGGCCCAGGAGTCCTGCCCAGACCCCCTGACTGTAGGCTCTGCACCCCTTGCTCTGCAGACACTGCCCGGTGAAGCGAGGGGCTGGGCGGGAGGGAAGGTCCCCGGGTCTGGGTACCCCGCCCCCCGGGCTCACCGGGTACGTGGGCTTGGTGGTGATTTCCAGGAGCTTCTGCTTGGCTCTGCGCTCTGCCTCGCGGGCTTCCTGCAGGTCCTGCTTCAGCTGATCGGCCTCCTTGGCCCTGCAGGGGAAGGAGGAGCGGTCACCCTCCACCAGAAAGTGAGGAGATGGATTCCTTTCCCCCGATTTCCCCCTGGGGAGAGGGGACCGGGGTCCATCCCGAGGAGGGCGCCAGATCGGACAGACAAGGTGGAGGAGGGCTCCAGGAACCCACATCCAGACTCAGTTTGGGACGGGGGTGGGGTGGGGGGTGGGGCGGGGGCGGGAGGGGGACAGACCGCCAATCACAAAGGCACAGGCGGGTCCGATGCCGCTCCGTGACAAAGCCGTGTGCCGGGAAGAGGAGGAGCCGGTGCCCGCCCCGGACAGAGGAGCCGCCCCAGGACATCGGCAGGCAGCTCTGCCTCAGCGCAGGGTAGAGGAGGACGGAGCGGCCCCCCAGGCCTGGGCCCCGGCGCCCAGCTCCTCCTCTTCCTCCCCCTCCCCCTGCCCCGCCCCCCCTCACCTCCTCTCGGACTCCTCGGCCATCTTGAGCGCCAGCACCTCGGCCTCCAGCACCTTCTGCTCCATCACGCGCTTCTCCTCCTCCGTGCGGATGGCCGTGGCCTTGATGCGCTGCATCTCCTGCTCGGCCTCCGCCGCCTTCTGCGCCAGGAGCTTCGCCTCCTCCTCGGTGATCTGCGCCTTCTCCGCCAGGAGGTCGGCCGTCTCCTCCGACCGCATCTGGGGGAGGCGGGTGCCGTGAGCGGGCGTCGGTGGGGATCCCCTGCCCATTCCCCCACTGGATCTGAGCCTGGACCCTCGAGAGGGTCGGCAGGAGCCAGAGTGTCGGAATTCCTTGGGGCCCTGCCACGGAGTGTTCCCCTCGGACGACATCCTGGCGATCGACGATAAGCCACACCCTCTTCCCCTTCTCAGAAGGTCCTTTGGGGTCCCACCCCGGGCAGCCACATGGGGTGGCGCCTGATGGTGAGTCCCCAGGGAACTGAGGCTCAATGAGGGGGGAAACCAACTTCAACCCTTTCTCCTTTCCCTTTAAATCAGCTCCAGCCGAGACCGGCTTGGCTTCAGTGGATAGAGCGTCAGCCTGCGGACTTAAAGTTCCCAGGTTCGATTCCGGTCAAGGGCATGTATCTTGGTTGCGGGCACATCCCCAGTAGGGGGTGTGCAGGAGGCAGCTGATCAATGTCTCTCATTGATGTTTCTAACTCTCTATCCCTCTCTCTTCCTCTCTGTTAAAAATCAATAAAATACATTTAAATAAAATAAATCAGCTCCAAACCAGGGGGGACTCTGACACCTGACGATGTCTGGAGACGTTTCTGATCGCCTCCAGTGAGGGCTAAGATGGATGGCGCCACCAGCAGCTAATGGATCAAGGCCAGGGACACCACGAAAGGCCCTTCACGGACACACCCCACCAAGGATGCCCCAGTGTCAGTCGTGCCGAAGCCGACACCTGTAAAGGTGTCCCACTGACCGGGGAACTTCTAGGCCTCTATTCACAGCCCCGGGACGCGGACCACAGTGTGGTGAAGGCCTGGGGGTGCAGGGAGGGGGCCAACGGGACAAGCAGACAAACAGAGGTCCGGTTGCAAACGCCTGTGATACTACTTTCAACACCCAAGATACAACCTGCGCCCGCCTCTGCCAGCACCACCGGCAGGAAGAGGCGCTGATTTTTGTGTGTTTTTTTTTTGTTTTTTGGTTTTTTTAGCAGAAATGTCACAGCAGACGGCTCTCATTCGTGGTGCCCGGGAGGTCCAGCTCCAGCAAAGCAAGCAGGGCGCCCCGCAACCTCCTGGGGACCCAGACTCCCCTCCCCTCCCCCCGGGAATCACCAGCGCTTCGTTGGCCATGGTTGCCTCCTCCTTCATCTGCAGCAGCCTCCGCTCCAGCTCGTCCCGGGTGCGCTCGGCCTCCTCCCGCATCTGCTTCTCGCGGGCCAGGTGCTGCCGCTCCATCTGGGGGGGCAGGGGGGGGGGAGACAAGAGCACAGCCCCTGAGTCACGGGCTCCCGGCCTGCGGTGCCGTGGGAACCCAGGGATGCCCAGTGTGCCGAGCCCCCGCTGGGAGGGGACACGTTTCTTCCGGTGGCCGGTGCCATCCTCGAAGCCCACCACCCTCTGCCCTCTTAAACCAGCTGCCGGGTGCCAGCTACGCTCCTGGCGCAAAACATCGAGCGGGAGGGAAGGAAACCGGCCACAGCCCTGCCGGCGGGGCTCAGGGGTTGAGCGTTGACCTAGGAACCAGGAGGTCGGGGTTCGATTCTCTCGGTCAGGGGCACATGACCAGGGTGGTGGTGGGGGGTTTGCAGGCTTGATCCCCAGTATGGGGCGTGCAGGAGGATGCCCATCAATAACTGTCTTTCAGCATTGATGTTTCTCTCTCTCTCTCTCCCTCCCCCTTCCTCTCTGACATCAATAAAAAAGTACAGTGGTACCTCGAGATACGAGTTTAATTCGTTCCGTAACCTTGAGGCGTGGGAAACTGCGAGACGCTCAAGTCGCGGTAAACTGGTGGGTCGTGTGCAGCCGGCCGATCCGTGCGCGATGACTCCTATCTCAACTGTTGCTCGTATTTCAAAGCAAAAATCGCTCGCTCGACGGCTTGTATCTCAAAACCCCCCTATGTTAGGGCACTCGTATCTCGAGGTACCACTGTGTATTTTTTTAAAAAAAGAAACCAACAACAAACAGCCATGGCCGGGGTCTCCCTGGATGGAAGGGGGCACTCCTACACTGTGCCCTGCGGCTGGCAGAATACAATGCAGGTTCCTCGTTCCCGGAGACGGAGCCCCCGAAACAGGTTTCTCCCCTGGTAGATGAGTCCCCTCGCTCTTGCTCAGCGACCCCGACCTCCCTGCACCCCTGATTCCATCATCCACGGCTCCGCTCTTGCCTCGGACCCCGGAGAAGATGGGACCGTTCCGTGCGATGCATCGATGGCTCACATGTTGTATCTCACAGGGGAAGGAGCTGTGGCAGCCACAGACCTGCACAGCCCCCCGAACCCCCCTCTAAGGCACCCCTTGAGCCGGGCCTGCGACGGGAGGGAGCCGTACGGCACCAGCCCAGCCGCTGCCAACACCGCCGCCGCTGATCGCGGCGTGAATTGGGCCGCCTGCCGAGCTTAATCAGGTGAGCGGGCAGGACCGGCACTGCGCCCGGCGGCGAGCCCGCGGCCCGGCCGGCACGCACTGAACTCGGGAGGCGGCGGTGGCCGGAAGTGACCGCTGCGCTGTTTGATCTCCTCCGGTCACTATTATTAAAGCCGCATCTAATCGCTTCTCGTCTCCAGCTCCTCGCCAACGGGAGGTTTCTCAGAGCTGAGCACTAAGCCAGAAGAAGAAAAAAAAAACACGGCACGGCACTTGGGAGGAATAATGCAAAGACGAGCGCTGAGACCCCGCACCTTCCTCTCCAATTTCCCCTCCCCGACAGGTCGACGGGAGGCGCGGCCAGTCTGCGCGCTAATCCCATCAGAGGACGCTAATCCCATCAGAGGACGGCCTCCCTCCGGCGGGCGCGGCCTGCCCATTAGCCGCCACTTGAGCGGAGCCCGCGCCGCCCCGAGGTCTCCGCCCCCGTAATGAGGGGCCGCCGTGTGCCAGGCGGTTCCAGCGATAAAGACTCAGGCTCTCGGAGGTGGATGGGGGGAGCCATTAGCTCCGAGAGATGGAGGAGGAGGACACGGAGGCCTGGCGTGCGCTCGCCTCGCATCCTCGGTGCCCCAGCGGCTGGCTCCAAGGTCAGTGTCTGCGCCGAGGCCCCACGGAGTCCCTGACCCTCGGCCACCGGTGCCAGGGACGTGCCCCCCACCTGCCATCCTGCATGCTATTCTCTACCACGGCCCAGGGGCCCCGATCTTGTCATATTCAGATCTCTCAATATCTAAGCTCTGCTCTGCTGACCCAGGGGTCAGAGGTCACCTCTCTTCTCCCAGTTCCCAGGAGGACCCTGTGCTGGCTCAAGGGGGGTGTCTCTCTTTGTCCAACCAAACCCATTCCATTCCCCGCTCCCCCCACCCCCCAAGACAGTGGTTCTCAACCTTCCTAAGGCCGTGACCCTTTAATATAGCTCCTCATGTGGTGGTGACCCCCAACCATAAAATTGTTTTCGTTACTACTTCATCACGGTCATTTTGCTGCTGTTCATAAATTGTAATGTACATACACCTGTGTTTGGCGACGGTCTTAGGCTCTGCAGTAGCGGTTCTCAACCTGTGGGTCGCGACCCACACATTGAGTATCGCTAGCAAGGTCTCCCAAGACCATGGTAAAACACAGATATCTATATTTCAATTCATAACTGTAGAAAAATTACAGTTATGAAATAGCAACAAAAATGATTTTATGAGTTGGGGGTCACCACAACACGAGGAGCTGTATTAAAGGGTCGCGGCCTTAGAAAGGTTGAGAACCGCCGAGACCGGTTTGGCTCAGTGGATAGAGCGTCGGCCTGCGGACTGAAGGGTCCCAGGTTCGATTCCGGTCGGGGGCATGTGCCTTGCTGGCGGGCACATCTCCAGTGTGGGGCGTGCAGGAGGCGGCTGGTCGATGTCTCTCTCTCATCGATGTTTCTGACTTTCTATCGCTCTCCCTTCCTCTCTGTAAAAAATCAATAAAATATATATTTTTTTTTAAAAAAAAGAAAGGTTGAGAACCACTGCTGCCCCAAGAGCACCCCGCCAGGGCACACAGGTGGCCCGCCGCCCGCCACCTCAGAAACGCTGAGAGCCGGAGAGCTGAGAGCCGGAGAGTCGAAAGCCCTGCATCAAACGAGGCAGCGCCTTCTGAAGCTGCTGGCGGGGAGCCAGGCGTGCCGGTGGCCCCAAATCAGAGACAGCTGCGCCCGGGCTAATGATGACACCTCTGGGCCTGCGGGTCCTGAGGGCATCCCGCTGCAGCTGCTGCTGCTGCTCCCTGCCTGCCGAGGGGTCCTCCACAACCACCATGAATATTCTCTCCATGAATATTCTCTCCATGAATATTCTCGGCCGTGAGGCTCAGGCTGGGGGTGGAGGTGGAATTCGGGGAGTCGGGAAGGTGTCCGGGCAGGAAACAGGGAGGCAGACCGTCCGGGTCTGCTGATCGGCACTCCGGGCCCCTCCCGGGGTGGGTGCGGGGCGCCTGGGCTGAGCAGCGGTGGCGGGGAGTGCAGCCAGAGGCTAATTAGCATTCCGGCGGCGACAGCAGCACGGAAACGCTGCCATGCCGTCCATCACCAGCTCATTAGTACAGAGGCAGCCGGGGGCCGAGGAGCCGGGCGGAAGAGAGAGGGATGCATGGGTGAGGGGGACAGGCAGGCTTGGCTATTTCTTCCCACTTTGCCCGAGTGGAGAAGTAACTGGAGACGTTTCCCTCGGATACGCGATTGGAGTTGATACCTCCGCTCCAGAGCTGATACCCCACCAGCCAGCACCCCACCAGCCGGCACCAGCCAAGGAAGAGTCAAGGAGAGAAAACAGGAGTCCCCTTCATTGCCCCGTTGGCAGGGCTCAGGGGTTGAGCGTGACCTAAGAACCAGGAGGTCACGGTTCCATTTCCAGTCAGGGCACAGGCCCGGGTTGTGGGCTCCATCCCCAGTGTGGGGCGTGGAGGAGGCAGCCCATGCATGATTTTCTCTCATCATGGATGTTTCTCTCTCTCTCTCTCTCTCTCTCTCTCTCTCTCTCTCTCTCTCTCCCCCCCCATTCCCGGTCGGGGCACATGCCCAGGTTGCAGGGTCCATCCCCAGCGTGGGGCATCCAAGAGGCAGCCCATCCATGATTTTTTTTCTCTCTCTCTCTTCCCTTTCTCTCTGAAATCAGTAATAAAAAGGTACCTGTCATCCATGACCGAAGGACCCCAGTCAGCCCGTAACCAGGCCTCCCCCCGCTGGGCCAGGGCCGCCGGGGGTAACAGCAGCCCAGACGGGTCGTGCTCACCTGCTTCCTGGCTTTCTCCTCCCGGGCCTGCGCTTTCATCTGCTGCACTTCCAAAGAGTCGGCCTTCCTTCTCCTCATGAAAAGGTCGTGGTTCCCAATGCACAGCTGCAGAATCTGCAGGAGAAACGGGAGACCCACGCGTTTACATCCTGGCCTGCGGCTCCCCGACACCCCAGCCCCGCGGTGTGAGGGCCCTCGTGGGCAGCAGGAAGCTGATGGCCTCTATCTAGCGCTCTCACTGCTGATGGCCTCTAGCGCTCTCAGCTCCGGAGACAGCGCTGAGGGTGCCTCAGCTGTGCCGGGAGGGACAGACACCACAGGAGAGAAGCCCCAGGGGCGTGGTTCTATGGTTAAGAGTTGGCCTAGGAACCAGGAGGTCAAGGTTCGAGTCCCGGTCAGGGCATATGCCCTGGGATTCAAGCTCAGTCCCCAGTGTGGGGTGTGCAGGAGGCAGCCGATCCATGGTTCTCTCTCATCGTGGATGTTTCTCTCGCTCCCTCTCTCTCTCCCCCTCCTCTCTGAAATCACTAAAAATATATTTAAAAAAAAAGAAGAAGAAGAAGGTCTTTATGATCCCACGATAAGGAAAGATGTCAAGCCAGACACAAACTATTAAGGAAAGGATGGATACATGCTTCCACATTAAAAGTGAAGAATTGGCCGGAACCGGTTTGGCTCAGTGGATAGAGCGTCGGCCTGCCGACTGAAGTGTCCCAGGTTCGACTCCGGTCAAGGGCATGTATCTTGGTTGCAGACACATCCCCACTAGGAGGTGTGCAGGAGGCGGCTGGTCAATGTTTCTCTCTCTCATCGATGTTTCTAACTCCCATTCCCTCTCCCTTCCTCTCTGTGAAAAATCAATAAAATATATATATATATAAAAAAAAAAAAGTGAAGCATCTTTCGGGCTAACCGGGTAGGCCGGTTGGTTGTGGGGTGTTGTCCCGATAACGCCGAGGCTGTGGGTTCAGTTTCCAAAAAAAGGGCGTTTGGTTTCTCAGGGAAACCACAGCTAGGGGCTCACAGAAGCCAGCGTCTCAACTCACCAGCTTATTCACACGGAGCTTGGAGGAGTTAAACTTGAAGACGTCGATTTTCTTGTCCAGCGGTTTGATCGTGAACTGGAAGAAGGAAGTGGAGGGCGGTGTCGGTTTGAGGGCCTGGAAGGTTCCCAACCGGCCGGGGACTCACAGGACAGCGGCAGCAGCAGCAGCAGCTGCCACCCCGGCGAGGGGCCGGCACGAGACTGTGCCGTGCCCTGGCTGGCGGGGACCCAGGTGGACGGATTAGAGGCGTCTGAGGATGCAGGTCTCGGGCTGGAGCGGGGGGGTTTCAGGATTTTGAAAGGCGGGCTCTCAGCACCAGCGTGGGCTTAGAACCCTAAAATATAAACTCCTGAGGGGCCCAAGCTTTGAGCCGACACCAGGAGGGCCACGGCAGACGCTTAGCCAGGGCCCTGACGCAGGCTCACAACCTGGTGGAACTAGACTAACCACGGGCAATTAATCGAGAAGTCACATCTCGGAGTCGTGCCTCATTGGAGGGAGGAGGGAGCACAAATCACAAATGTGCTGGGGGTTCAGAGGGGATCTGCCACGGGTAGGAGGGACGTACGCTGGTGAAGAACATGTACAGAAGTTAAAGGATAGGACGGCTCGGCCGGTGTGGCTCAGGGGTTGAGCATCGACCTAGGAACCAGGAGGCCACAGTTGGATTCCCGATCAGGGCACGGGCCCCGTTGCGGGTTCCATCCCCAGGGTGGGGCGTGCAGGAGGCAGCCGATCCATGATTCTCTCCCATCACTGATGTTTCTACCTCTCTCTTCTCTCTGAAATCAGTAATATGTATATATACATACATATACAATGGTACCTCGAGATACGAGTTTAATTCGTTCCGTAACTTTGAGGCGTGGGAAACTATGAGACGCTCGAGTTGCGGTAAACTGGTGGGTCGTGTGCAGCCGGCCGATGCGCGCGATGACTCCTATCTCAAATGTTGCTCGTATTTCAAAGGAAAAATCGCTCACTTGACGGCTCGTATCTCAAAAATCTCCTATGTTAGGGCACTTGTATCTCGAGGTACCACTGTGTGTGTGTGTGTGTGTGTGTGTGTGTGTGTGTATGTGTGTGTGTGTGTGTGTGTATATATACTTAAAGAACAAGTGGCAATGGTTGTTTTCAACCATTCCTGATGAGACCAGACAGATCCTACATTTCAAAGATGCACTTAAAAAACAACAAAAAAACGGGCATCCATTTCCAAGAAACTGCCACGCACACCAATCGTTTTGGAGAGATCTGGCATTTCTCGGCTATTTCTCTCTCAGGTTATGTTTGTCCGACAACGGGTCAGCAGCGGACAGAAAGGAATCCTTTGTGCAGCTGAATCCTTGGGTTCTGGGAGAACGAGGGTTTCGGGGAGCCTTGAGCGCACACAGGTGTAGGTGTGCAGTCAAACAGCATCCATGAAATTAGGAATGAAAAACGACCCTACGACTGCTTGAAGTCACGTGGAGCTTTCCATTTAAGTACTTAAAAAAAAATAGTAATAATAATAATCCCTGCCCTAACTGGTTTGGCTCAGTGGATAGAGTGTCGGCCTGCAGACTGAAAGGTCCCAGGTTTGATTCTGGTCAAGGGTATGTACCTTGGTTGTGGGCACATCCCCAGTAGGGGGAGGTGTGTGTGTGCAGGAGGCAGCTGATTGATGTTGCTGACTCTCTATCCCTCTCCCTTCCTCTCTGTAAAAAGATCAATAAAATATAAAAAGGAAAAAAAAATCTCTAAATGCTGAGCTCCTAAGCTACTTACCAAAATTTGAAAGGAGTTTAAGAAGCTCAATCTGAGTCAATGAAGGAGAAGCATCACATGATCTCACTCATTGGCGGATAATAAAGAACATTATAAACTGATGAACAAAAGGATAGATACAGAGGCAGTCAAGCATCAAACAGACTGTGAAATTACAGCAGGAAGATTAAGGTGAGGTGGGGTAGATAAGAGACCAATCGAAGGACTTGTATGCATGCAGATAAGCATAACCAATGAACATAGACACTGGGGGGTTGGGGTATGCCTGGGAGGGAGGGGGAGGCAATGGGGAGATATGTATAAAAAATTAATAATAAAAAATAAAAAATAAAGAAGCTCAATCTGGCCTGGCCGGCGTGGCTCAGTGGCTGAGCGCCGACCTATGAACCAGGAGGTTACGGTTTTATTCCCGGTCATGGGTCAGGGAACAGGCCCGGGTGGCGGGCTCAACCACCAGGGATGAGGCGTGCAGGAGGCAGCTGATCCATGATTCCCTCTCATCATGCATGTTTCTATCTATCTCTTTCTCCCTCTCTCTTCCTCTCTGAAATCAATAAAACATATATTTTATTTTTTTTAACATATTTTATTGATTTTTTACAGAGAGGAAGGGAGAGGGATAGAAAGTCAGAAACATCAATGAGAGAGAGAGACATCGATCAGCTGCCTTCTGCACACCCCACACTGGAGATGTGCCTGCAAGCAAGGTACATGCCCCTGACCGGAATCGAACCTGGGACCTTTCAGTCCGCAGGCTGATGCTCTATCCACTGAGCCTTACCGGTCTTGGCTACATATATATTTTTTTAAAAAGCAGCTCTATCCATCTCATCAAGCCTGGACAAGCGGATCGCAGCCACGAAATGTTGCTACTGTGATGCATCGTGATGTAAATATCTGCATTTTCCGAGGGTCTTCGGCGACCCCTGTGAAAGGGTCGTTCGACCCCCCCCCCAAAGGGGTCGCGACCCACAGGTTGAGAACTGCTGGGCTGGGCTCCCAGGGTGACAGGCTGTCAGTGGGGTGGGGTCGGAGGGGGTGTAAGGATGCTCTTTGAGAACACAATGCCAGCCCTATCCTGTCCGTGCTACAAACACCAATGGGCATGAGATGATTCCCCGCAGCAGGAGCAGAGCAGAGTGGCTGGGGACCCCGCAGCCGGGAGGGGAGAGGGGAGCAGGCCTGGGGCCAGGCCTCGGGGTTGGGGGGACAAGCAGCTGCAGGCGGCCAGGCCCTACCTCCTTGTCGCTGTAGGAGATGTTCCGGATTTCATTCCAGGGGAAGGAGATCTTGGGCGTCAGCCTGTTCTCGGGGTCGTAGATGTGCAGCCCCAGCGCATCCACGCCGAGCAGCAGCTCCGTGCCCTTCTTGTTCTGTGGGTCCGACAGAGCGCGGCCGCCGTCAGCTCCGGCCGGGGCCCGAGGTCTCCTGCCATGTCCCCCCCCCCGGGACCTGCTGGGCCACCGGGTGACAGATGACAAGCACCAGCAGGCCCGCCCTGAAGCCACGGCTCTCTTGCAGCCCAGGGGGCCTCCTGCCCCTGGCTCCGTGGCTGAAGTCACAGCAACCTGAGCATTGCTCGCCTCTGAGGGAACAGCCAGGCTAGCACAGATGTGCAATAAAAGCCTGTAAGATGAATCATTTCTTATGTTTAAAAGGAAAAACAAACAAACAAAAAACTGATGGCCCGGCTGGTGTGGCTCAGGGGTTGAGCATTGCCCTACGAACCAGGAGGTCACGGTTCGATTCAGGTCAGGGCACAGGCCCGGGTAACAGGCTGGATCCCCCAGTGTGGGGGGCATGCAGGAGGCAGCCGTTCCATGATTCTCTCTCATCATGGATGTTTCTATCTCTCTTTCCTCTCTGAAATCAATAAAAATACTTTTTTAAAAAACTGTATCTTTGCCGAAACCGGTTTGGCTCAGTGGATAGAGCGTTGGTCTGCGGACTGAGAGGTCCCGGGTTCGATTCTGGTCAAGGGCATATATCTTGCTTGCAGGCACATCCCCAGTAGGAGGTGTGCAGGAGGCAGCTGATCAATGTCTCTCTCTCATCGATATTTCTGACTTTCTATCCCTCTCTTTTCCTCTCTGTAAAATATCAATAAAATATATTTTTAAAAAATGTATCTTAATGTGATAAAGCAAGTATAGTCAAGTGTTCATTGCAGAATCGACGCAGTAGATTTATATGGGTAATCGTTGTTTAAAAAAAAAATTCAACTTTCCTGTCTGTTAAGGAATTTTTTATAATAAAATCTTGGAAAAATATATCAAAACGAAGGATATGCAAATGACACCGCCATCAGGCTGCTTAACCATGTAGTTGATGGACTACCCAGGCGCTCTGTACCTCTGCAGGGCAGCCTGCTAGCAGCCAGAGCCGCCAGAGGCCCGGTGCCCTGGCCCCCACCTGGCACCGACCCACCTCCTCCGGCTGCAGGTCCGCCTGCCTGCCCGCCCGCCCGCCTGCACTGCGGTCTGGCCTTTGTATGACGGTGGAAGGAAGCTCCCTGCACAAGGACCTAACGCGTGTGACCCCCTGGCTGGCAGCACGGAGACGCCACCCCGACGCCAGGGCAGGGAGGCAGACCTGCAAACGGGGAAGGAGCGTGGGCCTCGAGGAGAAGGGGGAACCGGACAACAGGAGGAGGGGTGCTCCAAGATCCCTCTTTCTGTTCTCTTTCTCACCCCCCCACGCCGGGTGTCAGAGCAAACCCGGAGAGAGCTTCCTTCCTCTGCCCGCCTGAAACCTACGCCTCGTGTTAACACGAGCGAGGCTTTGTACTCAGCAAACCTGTGGTGCATTCTGGAAAACGAGGTCTCTCCATATGGCTGGCTGGCTGGTTTGTTTGTTTTTTTTAGTTTGGCTTTGAGAAAAGAAAGGATTCCACCCTCTGCCTTCTCTCATTATGGCTCTAGCATTTCAGAGAGAGAGAGAGGAGAGACAGAGAGAGGACTCAAGCAGAGTCTCCTTTTCAATTGCTTTCAGTGCACACGCTGACGGTGAAAGCAGGAACTTGCACACAAAAGAGGACGAGGGCCATTAGCGCTGTTGGTGGTGGCGTAACGTTAAGAAACCACACACAGCCCTGACCGGTGTGTCTCAGTGGATAGAGCATCGGCCTCCGGACTGAAGGGTCCCAGGTTCGATTTCGGTCAACTTTGGTTGTGGGCACGTCCCCTGGTTTCGGGCACGTCCCCAATGCGGGGTGTGCAGGAGGCAGCTGATGGATGTTTTGCTTTCATTAATGTTTCCAACTCTCTCTCCCTCTCCCTTCCTCAATAAAATATATTTTTAAAAAATCTGTATTTAGAAGAAGAAGAAAAAAAAAACACATCGGTAGACAGCTTACCCTAGACGAGTGGTTGGCAAACTCATTAGTCCACAGAGCCAACTATCAACAGTACAAAGATTGAAATTTATTTTGCGAGCCAGATTTTTAAAACTTAAACTTCTTCCAACGCCACTTCTTCAAAACAGACTCGCCCAGGGCCGTGGTATTGTGTGGAAGAGCCACCCTCAAGGGGCCAAAGAGCCGCAGGTGGCTCGACAGCCGTGGTTTGCCGACCACGGCCCTAGCCTGTTTTTTTTTGTGTGTGTGTTTTTAAAAATATATTTTAGTGGATTTTTTACAGAGAGGAAGGAAGAGAGAAAGTCAGAAACATCGATGAGAGAGAGACATCGATCAGCCGCCTCCTGCACGCCCCACAGTGGAGATGTGCCCGCAGCAAGGTACATGCCCCCGATTGGAGTTGATCCTGGGACCTTGCAGTCCTCAAGCCGACGCTCTATTCGCTGAGCCAAACCGGTCTCGGCCCTAGACTGTTTTAAAGGTGTTCCAATGTACCCAGACTTAATATAACATTTACAGGGATCCTAAAAAGGACGGCTGCTTTACCCTCTACGCCTCTGTGGCTGGGAGCTGGCGATGCGGTACCTCCACGGATGCGCCCGGATGCCTTTGCGGCGAGTGCCTAGCATGCCGGGCAGGCCCCGCCGCAGGCTGCAAACCAAGGCCGTGCCAGGAGCGGCGGGCTCCCAGAGGGCAGCGGGCAATTAATGGTCGGAATAAAAATCCAATTAGCCTGCCAGGGAGAACAAGAGTCCGCATTCCCCGCGCGGTGGTGAGACACAAACGCGGCTTCGCAGAGCCGGATGGAAACAATCAGAGGCTGCACTCAGGCATTCAAACAGGATTCTGCTCAGCCCGGGACCGGCCCCAGGCCCCAGGCCCCAGAGGCTCCCCCGAGGGCCTAACTGAAGCCCCCCCAAAAATAGACAACCAGGCTGTAAGGACCCTCTCCCCTTCCCCACCGAACCGTGCAAGAGTCTGCGATCCAGCCCCAGCTGGTGTGGCTCAATGGATGGAGCGTCGGCCGGCGGACTGAAAGGTCCCGGGTTCAATTCCGGTCAAGGGCACATGCCCGGGATTGCGGGCTCCAGCCCCAGGAGAGGGGGGGTGTGTGTAGGAGGCAGCCGATGGATGATTCTTGCTCATCATGGATGTTTCTATCTCTCTTCCCCTCTCCCTTCCTCTCGGAAAACAATAAGCATATTATTTATTTAAAACAAACACCAAGGGCCTAGCTGGTTTGGCTCAATGGTTAGAGCGTCTAGCCTGCAGACTGAAGGGTCCCTCCCAGTTTCGATTCCGGTCAAGGGCATGTACCTTGGTTGCCGGCACATCCCCAGTGGGGTGTGTGCAGGAGGCAGCTGATTGATGTCTCTCTGTCATCGATGTTTCAAGCTCTCTTCCTCTCTGTGAAAAATCAATAAAATGTATTTTTAAAATGAATAAATAAATATAAAATAAGATAAAACAAACACCAAAAAAAATAGAGTCTCCGAAGCAGAATGAGAGAGTAACCCATTTCCACAGCCGGCCCTTGGGGCCTGTCTCTGGGGGCAGGCAGGGAAGCTCGGAGAAGCCGCCACGTACCCGGATGGCGAAGTAGTTGACGCCGTACATCTCCAGGTCCTGCGCTATCTTCAAATACTCCATCTCGGCTTCGTCCCTGTGGGCAAACAAGAGACAGCGGCGCTGAGAGGAGGAGCTGGAGGAGGGAAGGCACGCACTGAGCTGCGCGTTCCAGCGAGCCGGAGCAGGGCCCAGCGTCGCGCTTCCTGCCCCAGAGTTGATGCCGAACCACGAGGCCCAGCAGGATCCCCATCCGCATCTGCTGAAGGGATCAGCCCCGGCTGGTCTGGCTCAGCGGACAGAGCGTCGGCCGGTGGACTGAAGGGTCCCCGGGTGCGATGCCGGTCAAGGGCAGGTACCTTGGTTGTGGGCACATCCCCAGTAGGAGGTAGGTGTGCAGGAGGCGGCTGATTGATGTTTCTCTCTCATCGATGTAACTCTCTATCCCTCTCCCTCTCCTCTCCGTAAAACATCAATAAAATACATTTAAAATATATATATATATAAACCACAAAAGGAAGGAGCCTTACCTGGCCCGGCCTCGGTGCTCCGCGTACCAGGCGGTGATCCTCTCCTCCCACATTTCCGGAGTCATCTGATACAGATTGATTACCTGGAGAAACAGAGGGCAACGTGAAACACACACACACACACACACACACACACACACGCACACGCACACGCACACGGAATCATCTGATACAGACTGATTACCTGGCGAAATAGAGGGCAACGTGAAACACACACACACACACACACACACACACACACACACGCACACGCACGCACACGGAGGCTCGGGAGGGATCGTGTGCCGTGTTTATCACGGCGCATCACTTCGACAGCACAGCTGTTTTCAAAAAGCCGCACTCAGGAAGCCAGCCGCTCGCTTGCAGGGGTGGGCGGTTCTGAGTCAGCTCGGGCAGCTGGGTCACCCTTCAGGCCCAGGTGCCCCCCTTGCCGGGCAGGGCCCCCCCTTCCCGGGCTGTGTGTCCCAGAGAGAGAACCTCAACAGTCCCGGGCTCACTGATCTGGGGCCGGCCGGCTGGGCGGGTGCTGTGGCCTTCGCCGGCACAGAAGCCGTGTGATCACAGCCCGGCTGGGGTGGCTCAGTGGCTGAGAGTCGACCTCTGAGCCAGGAGGTCACGGTTCTTCGATTCCCGCTCAGGGCGAACACTGCCCGGGTTGCGGGTTCGATCCCCGGTGGGGGATGCACCGATCAATAATGCTCTCTCTCATCATTGATGTTTCTACCTCCCTCTCCCTCTCCCTTCCTCCCTGAAATCAATAAACATGCTTTTTAAATTAAAAAGAAAGCTTGAGGACAAAACAGTTATAATAACGTCCTTCCGTTATTCCTTCACCTGCGATCTCCCCTCCCCTAAACAGGGAATGGGAGGGAGGCCTTACCCTTTTCGGAAGCAACTCCTCCTGGGCCAGAAACCCCCGCTTGTGCACGGAGGGGTCGTAGTCGCCGTACTGCAGAGAGAAGAGAGAGAGAGAGAGAGGGCGGGTGATGGAGACGCGCGAGACAACTGTCATTTCCCAAACAGCTGGGTGCCGGCTCCATTCCCTCCCGGCTCCGGGGGGGAGGGGAGCATTCCATCCCGATGACAAGTCCAGATTGCAACCTTGCTGGCGTGCCATCCCTGAGTGGAAAATTCAGAGCTGATTACATCTCCTGGACGCTGGCTGCGTACTCCCCGCGGGCGGCGAGGCGCTAATGAAAACGTGACGTGCGTAGGGAAAGGGGGCTGCGGTTTTCCTGAACCGGCAGAGAGAGCACGAGCCTCGGAAAGAAAGACACGGCACGCGACCGAGGCCGTGGCGACGCGTGAGGTGTGATGAGAGCCCTTGACCCGCTAATGGCTGCTAAGTGGCCGGTGACCGGAGGTGACCGGAGCTGATGGCTCGGGGGGGAGCCGGGGATGTGGCTGGCAGCGTGTTTTAATGCCTTTCATTCAGGGCCCTGAGGAAATCGCTCTGGGGAGGTGTGATGCCAGTGCTGTCACTCATGTCTGTCATGCAGACAAAGACATACATAAAAGGGGATTTGGCTTTCAAAATAGGAACTCAGAGATTCACTTCCCGATTTCAGAAAAAAATAATCCTTTCCTTTCTCGGGACGCGGTAAGTCAGCCCAGGAAAGAATAATCATAAAAAAGAAACGATCGAGTTTTAAAACAGAAAGGAACTAGGAAACCTCGAGAAGATAAAAAGCAAAGCCTGTCGTCTCTCGTCAATCAGCAACCGGAGGCTTTTCTTGGGAGCAAACCCACAAAGCTCAGTGTTTCAGGAGAATCCTATCTAACAAAAGAGAGAGATGCAAATGGACCGTGCCTCTGCCACACCCACTAGCCAATCAGGAATTGGTATGCAAATGAGCCCAATCAAGATGGCGGTCGATTTGCACATCCAGGCGAAAAGCAAGGGTCCTAGCTAACATGGCCTGCCTCACCGTGGGTGATGAGGATGAAGTCAGACAATCCGGGCAAGCACTCTGTGTAGTGCCTGGCTCCTCGTTATAACATCGCGTGTTATTGTTAACTTCTCTCCGTTGTTTAGAATGACACACCGGTCACTGCCGGCTTCTCTGATCTCTTTTTTTTAAAAATTATTATGATTGATTTCAGAGAGGAAGGGAGAGGGAGATAGAAACATCCATGATGAGCCCTGGCTGGTTTGGCTCAGTGGATAGAGCGTCAGCCTGCGGACTGAAGGGTCCCCAGGTTCGATTCCGGCCAGGGGCACATGCCTGAGTTGTGGGCTCGGTCCCCAGTAGGGGGCGTGCAGCAGGCAGTCAACCAATGATTCTCTCTCATCATGGATGTGTCTTTCTTTCCTTCTTCCTTCTTCTCTAAAATCAATAAAGTATATTTAAAAAGAAAGAAAGAGCCAAAACCAGTCTGGCTCGGTGGACAGAGCGTCGGTCTGGGGACTGAAAGGTCCCAGGTTCGATTCCAGTCAAAGGCATGTATCTGGTTGCAGGCACATCCCGGGCATGTATCTGGTGGCAGGCACATCCCCAGTAGGGGTGTGCAGGAGGTGGCTGATCGATGTCTCTCTCTCATCGATGTTTCTGGTTATCTATCCCTCTCCCTTCCTCTCTGTAAAAAATCAATAAAATATATTTTAAAAAAATAAAAAGAAATAGAAAGAAAGAATATGAGAGAGAATCACTGATCGGCCACCTCCCACACACCCAGTGGGGGGGATCGAGCCTGCAACCTGCAAACCGCAACCCCGCACGCTCCCTCCCTCCCCTGAGCCAAACCGGCGAGGTTTTTCACGGGGCGGGATGCTGAAGCAAGCACTGCCCGCTGCATTGGCGCGCCTCTCAGGAGCGCCGCTGACCGGCCTGGACTGCACCAGTAAGCAGATATGCAGCGTTAAGGCTGTAAATCCAGGTTCCGAAAGGCGTGTAAGATTAACGACCCGCATTATCATACTGAGCTCCCAGCGACTCCGCGGATCAAACAGGTTTTACGTGGGAGCACTGCAGAGGCGGCCGAGACCCGGCTAACCGAGCCCGCGCTAACTCCACTTGCCACATGAAAGCCGCCTTGATGTGTGTGAGTCGGCTCCTAAATGAGCCTTTAAGAAACAAAAGGAGAGGAAAATCCCGAGGTGGTGGCAGCTTGGTGGAGATAAAAGGAAGTCACCGCACAGCGCACGGCGCAGGTACAGCCGGCTGTCCTCCGCCTTTCATGTCCAGAAGCATCCCGAGACCGCAGCGGGGACCGAGCGTCCTGTGAAGCTGACGACGAAGTCTCTGTGCCCGGCTTTGTACTCCCAATTAGTATTCTCGGGTTGAAAAAACAAAAACAAAAAAACAAAACAAAACTCCTGAAGTTATAGAAACTCCAGGCCCGCCGAAACCGGTGTGGCTCAGTGGATAGAGCATGGGCCTGGGGACTGAAAGTCCCAGGTTCGATTCCGGTCAAGGGCATGTATCTTGGTGGCAGGCACATCCCCAGTAGGGGTGGGGCATGCAGGAGGCAGCTGATGGATGTTTCTCTCTCATTGATGTTTCTGGTTCTCTAGCTCTCTCCCTTCCTCTCTGTGAAAAATCAATAAAATATATTTAAAAAAAAAAAAAAAAGAGCTGAGAGCGGTTTGGCTCAGTGGATAGAGCGTCGGTCTGCGGACTGAAAGGTCCCAGGTTCGATTCCGGTCAAGGGCATGTATCTTGGTGGCGGGCACATCCCCAGTAAGGGGGGTGGGGGCGCGTGCAGGAGGCAGCTGATTGATGTCTCTCTTTCTCTCTCTCATCGATGTTTCTGGTTCTCTAGCTCTCTCCCTTCCTCTCTGTGAAAAATCAATAAAATATATTAAGAAGAAAGAAAGAAAGAAAGAAACTTCAGGCCCCACAAAACCTGGATCCACCCCTGCTATAAGCCAAGTGAACTTAAAATTCAAGACAGGAGCTCACCATTTATGGGGTTCTGGGAGTCAATCCTTCCGTGAAGCAGATACTGGACATCCTGCTGGAGGTTAAGCGCTCTCCCCTGCCCGCATGCATGGGAAATTAGACAGAACGCTCCGAACAGCAGCGTCTCACAAAACAATAAAGATTTCACCGGCACGCAGGCAGCATCAATAATCAGATCCCCGCCGCACGCACGCACGCACGCACGCACCTCGGTCACTAGCACACAGAGACGGATTAAAGCCTCCAACCGTCCGTGAAAGGCCGTCAAAAGACCAGTATGTCCTTCAGCAAGCCACCAACAATCTTGCCTCAAACACGAACCTTTCGCTGGCTCTTTATCCCCCGCAGGACAAAGTTAAGACCTTTTAGGATGGGGCCCCCTGCCGACGTCTCCAGCCCCATCTCTTGCCACCCTCTACCTACCTGTACCTTACATACACCCCACTTCTTAATTGCTTTCTGGCCCCCTGTCCCTCATCTGTACCAAAGAACACCGACTAAGGAACACCAGTCTCCTCTCCCAGCCTTCTTTCCTCTGAACATTGCCCTGTTTCCCCGAAAGTAAGACATCCCCTGAAAATAAGACCTACTTACAGTTTTGCCTCTCGCTGTAATATAAGGCACCCCCCCCGAAAATAAGACCTCCCCGATCATAAAGCCTCCCCGGAATAGAAGGCCCCCGAAGCTACCGTCAGGCGTCTGACTCCTGATTTAAAGAGACCTCGCACTGCCCGAACAGCTCCGGCTGCACTGCGGCCCATCAGCATGTGTGCTATCCAGAGACCTCCCTCCGGCAACAGACTGTGTGGGGCCAGAGCACCGTGCGGAGTGAGGCACCCAGACCCCGGCTTTCCCACCCTGACTCCATTCTCTGGTTCCATTCTGCCTCAAATCCTGTCCACCGAGTTGTGAGCTACAAATTCCATTAGGAAAAAAAAGAAAAAAAAAGAATTAGCCTGGCCGGTGTGGGTCAGTGGTTGAGCTTCGACCTGTGAACCAGGAGGTCACGGTTTGATTCCCAGTTGGGACACAGGCCCAGGTTGGGGGCTCCATCCCCCACTAGGGGGCGTGCAGGAGGCAGCCGATCCATGATTCTCTCATCATTGATGCTTCTACCTCTCTCTCTACCTCTTCCCTCCTCTCTGAAATCGATGAAAATATTTTTAAAAATTAATATAAAACTATCATGACTTCAGACACATTATTACTCCATTCTGAGCCTTAAATTTGTCACCTATAAAACAGGCATAATAACACTCTCAAGCCCTGGCTTATGGCAAAGACTACTCCGCTGAGAATCGCACAAAATTGCAACCGCACTCTGTAAAACGGTAAAACACTACAAGCATCCACGCTCTTGTAAATACGATCGTCAGAAATGCCCTCTTCACATTAACCAGCAGCCCTGGAAAGTGGGAGCAGGTTAAAATAATCCCCCGTTTCCCAACTGCAGACCCGAAGTCACAGATTCGCTTTATTTGTGAGATCCCGAGAATTTGCACCGGAAAACACACACACACACACACACACACAACACACACACAGAGCATCCTCCTCCATACGAGCCACATATGTGCTTTGAGAATCACTTTCATCCCTAAATTAGTAGGACTTCCCTCCGGTGCAATCTGTTTCAGCAAACATCTGCTGGTCCCCAGACAAGTTTCCTCCCCACACCCCCCCACACACCCCATCCCCCACACACACGTGGCCTTTGAATTTGTTGCCCAAAATCCATGCAAAGGAAACGCGGCCTTTGAGACGGAAACCCTTCCAGGAGAGAGGTGGTGTGTCCTTGAGCTCGGGGGACCTCCGCTCGGCTGGGGAGAAAGCGTGCGAAACAGGAAGTGCTCGGGTTGAACGGGGGTGACAGTGACTGCTTCACCGCTGTCGGGGTGACACTGATTGCAGAGGCACATTTTTCCTGGTGTTAATATTCTCCATCAAAGCAGAAAAGGAAGCACATGTGTCTTCGTTGAACCACGGCCCATTTTCTGTGGGTCTTTCCTCCCTCCCTACTCCCCATGACTCATTTTCCTCGTCAGTGGAATGGGGGTGGGAGGAAGAAGGAGGCCCCAAATGTAATCCCAGCGCCATGGATTCTGCCTTCAGCTTTGACCCCAAGATTGCCCGAATGACCTTGGGCACATGGCTCCGTCTATACCAGCGGTTCTCAACCTTCCTAAGGCCGAGACCCTTTAAAACAGCTCCTCATGTTGTGGGGACCCCCAACCATAAAATTACTGCTACTTCATAACTGTCATTTTGTTACTATTATGAATCATAATGTAAGTATCTGTTTTCCGACGGTCTTAGGCAACCCCTGTGAAAATGCTGTTCGACCCCCAACGGGGTCGCGACCCACAGGTTGAGAACCACTGCCCCAGACCCTCCCCCCCGCTTGCTGGGGAAAGCCTCCCTAAAGTCCAGAAAACCCCGAGGAACAGACGACCGGCGCAACCCCACAAGCGACACGCTCCCGCCCCGCCACACGGAACCTTCCTTCTCGGAGCCTACCTTGGCCTGGACGGCGTACGAAGCCAGCAGCACCGAGGCCTCGGGAGGGCAGTAGATCTTCTCATCCAAGATCTGCTTCTTCACCTGCAGGGGGCAACAGGGGACACATGTGGCAGGTGGCCGCACAGCTGGTCATGGCTGAGGACCACCGCAGAGCATCCCGGTGAGGGCTGCCCACTGCGCACCCCAGGCCCCAGAAGGCCCTCCCAGTGTGGAGATTTCTTTAAGGAGCTCCTCACCAATGAGGGAGGGAGACCTGAGATGATGACAGGCCAGGGAGTAGCACACAGACGGGGAGCAGCCTACAGACAGGGAGTAGCACACAGACGGGGAGTAGCACATAGATGGGGAGTAGCACATAGACGGGGAGTAGCACACAGGCAGGGAGTAGCACACAGACGTGGAGTAGCACATAGACAGGAAGTAGCACACAGACAGGGAGTATCATACAGACAGGGAGTAGCACACAGAAGGGGAGTAGCACAAAGCGTGACATAGGGAGCTCCACGTGCGTGAATGAACCGGGTGGCCCTTCAGTCCCGGACTCCTGCCTTAACGAGAACGGACGCTGAACTTTGGGGGGAAGGGTGCTGTGTGAGACCCGCTGTCGGCGTCTCTGCAAGGCCGAGGGCTTTCCGGCGAGCGAGCAGAGAAACGGGACCTGTAGTCCCCGAGGTTCCCATCCTCCGCCCTCAGACACTTGCCATTGCGCCCGACACCGCTTCTCCCCACTCAGATCTACTCCTGCCCTACAGGCGCGGTCCATTCCAGAACCGACAGGACCGGCTTTCTGGAGGCGGGAAGCCTTCCCAGCCCGCTCCGGGGACGCCATGGACGGTCTCTCTTCCTCAGGTGGCGTTAACGCCTCTGCAGCCCGAGTGAGCGTCCCCGGAGAGAGGGGGTCAGCGCGGCGCGGACTACCGTACCTGCAGGAAGAATAAATGCTGCGTGATCTCCTGCACCAGCTCCTCCTCGGCGTTCTCGGGGTAGAACTTGGCCAGGAAGTGAAAGGTGACCGGCTCTTCCTTCGACACGTCGTGATCCAGCACCTGCAGAACCGCAGAGGGGGAGACAAGCAGGCTACGTTAGCACCTCTTCTCTCCCCTCCCCACCTCCCCTGCACCCCCAAGGCAGAACGTCTAGCAAGGAGCCTATAAATATTCCCCCTCCCCCTCTAAATTCATCACATGCCCGGCCGGTGTGGCTCAGCGGCTGAGCATCGACCTAGGAACCAGGAGGTCCCAGTTCAATTCCGGTCAGGGGCACAGGCCGGGCTGCGGGCTCAATCCCCAGTGGGGGGCGTGCAGGAGGCGGCCGATCAATGACTCTCTTCTCATCACTGATGTGTGTGTGTGTGTGTCTCTCTCTCCCCCTCTGCCTTCCTCTCCGAAATCAATGAAAATCCATTGTTAAAAAGGGATAAATTCATCCCATTTCCCAGAGGGTGCGATTAACAAGAAGTATCGCTTCAAAGGGCCTTTCCGTGAAGAATGTGTGCCCCGGGGTGAGCCGAGCTGAGATTAAGGCACCCGTGCTCTGGAGGCCGCTGAGACCATCGGCGATGCTAAGTGTCTGACTCAGAGGTCAGGGGCGCTGCCCTCTCTGGCAGGCGGCATGTTTCCTGTCTAATTTTCTTCGAAAGGAGTGGAATATTTCCTTATTCCCTTTTCTGGCTGCCAACAACCCCCGCCCTTTAGGTCCGTGTTGGAAGGGAGCTTTGGGACGATGAACTAAATCTCTGTCAAATCAGCCGAAACCGGTTTGGCTCAGTAGGATAGAGCCGTTGGCCTGCGGACTGAAAGGTCCAGGGTTCAATTCCGGTCCAGGGCATGTATCCTGGTGGCGGGCACATCCCCAGTATGGGGGGGTGTGCAGGAGGCGGCTGATCCATGTCTCTCTCTCTCTCTCATCGATGTTTCTGACTTTCTATCTCTCTCCCTTCCTCTCTGTAAAAAATCAATAAAATGTGCTTTCAAACAAACAAACAAACAAAAAAACCTAGCCCTAACTGGTTCGGTTCCGTGGACAGAGCATCGGCTTTCGGACTGGAGGGTCCCCAGGTTTGATTCTGGTCAAGGGCATGTACCTTGGTGGCGGGCACATCCCCAGCAGCCAATCCATGCTTCTCTCTAATCATGGATACTTCCATCTCTCTCTCCCTCTCCCTTCCTCTCTGAAATGAATAGAAATATATTGAAAATAAAATGAAATCTCATCAAGCACAGGAGCCCCCAGGACACCTTTCAATGACACAGAGTCTCTGCCACGTGATGTCCCGTTCATTCACAAAGTCAGACTCGTGACTCCGTGAGCCGTCAGCCGGTGACGACGAGGAAGGGAGCCCGGGTGGCAGCCGCTTCACGGTGGCGGGCTCCGTGTAGTCCAGGAGAGCCGGGAGGGGCGGGGAGCGCCTCTCTCTGCCCTGGGTCTGCCCAGCCCCGCGCTGAGCGGATACCCCGAGCCCGTGCTCCGGGGGGGGGGGGCTGGGGCACACACCACCACCCCCACCCTGCCTCCCAGTTCACCCACTTCCAGCCCCACCTTCTTGTCCGTCTTGAGCCAGGCCACGGTGTCCTTGATGGTGTATTGCAGCCCGAAGAACCAGGTCTCCCGCAGCCCCAGCGTCCGGCACACCAGGTCAAACAGGTCCTTCCCTTTCCACTTCATCTGCGACGCGGCGAACCGAGAGGGAGGAAAAAACAAAACCACGGTCATTCTCCACAGCTCAGACCTGGGAGCTGCCCGAGTGCCCTCGGGAGATGAGTGGACAGAAAGGCGGTGGGACACAGACACGACGGAATAATACCGGGGAGCTGTCAAAAAATAAATAAATAAATAGCCAAGACCGGTGTGGCTCAGTGGATAGAGCGTCGGCCTGCGGACTGAAGGGTCCCAGGTTCGACTCCGGTCAAGGGCATGTATCTTGGTTGCGGGCACATCCCAGTAGGGGCTGTGCAGGAGGCGGCTGATCCATGTCTCTCTCTCATCGATGTTTCTGACTCTCTATCCCTCTCCCTTCCTCTCTGTAAAAAAAAAAAAAAAATCAATAAAAAATATATATTTAATAAAATAAAATAAAATAAAATTTAAAGGCTGGTTTTACCAGAAAAAAAAAATTTTTAAAAAGCAACCTAGGAAAAGTCCTTGTACCCAAAGTCATAAATCCTGGAGAACAACACAGGAGTCAGTCCAGTCCTCTCCCGATGTAGACACGAGGCCGAAGGGGAGGCAAGCTGCCCGCACAGAGCAATTTCAAACGCTCGGCGTCTGCACCGGGCTCAGGGGTCAGGGGTCGGGGTTCGGGGGTCGAATGGAAACTCATAAGGACCTGAGCAAAGGCGGCCAAACCCTCGCCTTGGCCATCCAATCTCGTGGCTGGAAAAACAAGTCCCGCGTCCTCACAGGGAAGGAAAACGCCCGGCGGGTTAGTAAAGGTTGCCACCTGGTGGCTTTCGAGTTAAGTCACCCAACGTGCTTCTTCTAAACTGCCCATGGGCTGCTGCTCCCCCCAACCCCAGTCCCTCCGTACCCCTGAGGGCCCCCAAGTCCCAGGTGGGCATCCAAATGTCCCCCAGGCACAGTCACGAGCACGTGAGACACACCCCAGCATCCGCGGGCATAGCCGGAGCGATCAGTGACAGCGTCGCCGGACAGACGCCGGAAGGACGGAACTCCTTGGCTGCAGACCCAGCTCCCCCTCCGCCCGCATTAGGCACCCCACCCAGGCCCGGCCGGCGCGGCTCAGTGGTGGAGCGTCGCCCCATGAACCAGGAGGCCCAAGGTTCGGTGCTGGGTCAGGGCAGGTGCCTGGGTTGTAGGCTTGATCCCCCCCATCCAGTGTGGGGTTTGCAGGAGGCAGCCGGTAGATGATTCTCTCATCATGGATGTTTCTCTCTCTCCCTCTTTCTTCCTCTCTAAATAAAAATAATAATAAGTGAATAAATAAAAAAAAAGAAAGAAAGAAACCTCTACCCAGTTCCTGGCACACTGAAGGTGCATCATGAGGGAATAATCAAAGGGATGAGGGAAGCCCTGGCTGGTGTGTCGCTCCGTGGATAGAGCGTCAGCCTGCGAACAGCAGGGTCCCCGGGTTCGATTCCGGTCAAGGGCACATGCCAGGGTTGTGGGCTCAGTCCCCCGTGGGGGGCGTGCAGGAGGCAGCCGATCCACGATTCTCTCTCATCATGGATGTTTCTCTCTCCCTCTCCCTTCCTCTCTGAAATCAATAATATATATATATATATATATATATATATATATATATATATATATATATATATATTTTAAAATATATTTTATTGATTTTTCACAGAGAGGAAGGGAGAGGGATAGAGAGTTAGAAACATGGATGAGAGAGAGACATCGATCAACCACCGCTTGCATGCCCCCTACTGGGGATGTGCCCGAAACCGAGGTACATGCCCCCGACCGGAATCGAACCTGGGACCCCTCAGTCTGCAGGCCGACGCTCTATCCACTGAGCCAAACCGGTTTTGGCTAAAAATATATTTAAAGAAAAAAAGGAATGAGGGAATAATTAGGGCTTAGATGACTTGGTATGAAAGCAAAGAGGGAAAAAAAATCAGTTAGGCCTCTGATGTCGGACCGGCTTTGGCTCGGCCCTGAGCGCACAGAGGACTCTTCACGCAGGGCTTCTATTTTTAATTATCTGTGAATGAACAGCGTGTGCCCCACCAGGCTCCCGACAGGAGGGCCCGTCCCCCTCCCGGGCCCGTGGTCCAATCAAAGAGTGAAGCGGCAGCCCCGATGGAAGGGCTCCAGACCCGCAGCAGAACCGGTGGAGGCGGCGAGGCTTCTGGCTTTTGTCCTCCACCCGTCGCCGGGTCTCCTCCCTGTCCTCCTCGCTCTGCCTCCGTCCCCTCCCTGTGCCTTCACTGAGGCCTCTGCTCCCCCCC